>PVKN010027693.1:0-13459 GCA_004027915.1 Capromys pilorides | reverse complement strand
AAATAAAAGGGGGGGAATGGTATGGGAATACATATGAATACATCAAGGTTAATAATACAAAAAGCTTTATTTACATTAAATTTCTTAAATTGGCTGCCAGATGGATCTTCTGCAGCAGACTGTCATTGGACAAAGGAAGTCAGTGTTCCTTTGCAACAGCCTGTTTTCTTTCTAAATGATATTGATCAATGGGTTCCAGGAGTTATCCAAAGATAGGAAACAGGTTTTGCTTGTGTTATTACAGATACGCGAGAAGTAATTTGAGTACCAGCTCGACGAATAAAACCCAGAAAATGAGTAAGTATAAATATTCTGAAACAAAATCTCCAATTGATGAAAAAACACACTTAATACTTTATAGGACACTAAGAAATTAAATTCCTATAATAGGGACTGGGACAAAACCAAGGAGAGAAAACAAAACAGATTAAAAAACAGTTGCCTTGTTGTGGTCTCAAAAATAAATTCAAAGGCCTGATTCTCTTGGCTCCAAGAAGAGCTCAATGACGATAAAGTTCACCTGCTATGGCTGTTGGAAACCAGGCCAAAATAAGAGGAATTGTCTCAAGAGCCCACAAACCATGCCCTGACTGCCAAAGCAGTTGCTTAGAAGTGAGGCTGCACTCTGAGGCAAAGGCCCCAGAGCTCAGACTCAGCTTCCCAGATGGTCCAGTAGGACTAAAGGGCACTGGGCCTGCTTGCTCCCTCTGGCTGGACAGTCTCTGTCATCCCCAGGGAGGAGCCCTGAGAAATAATGACCAAAAGAAATCCAGCCTATTGCTGGACATTGGCACAGATCTCTTTGTTTTTCTCTAACCCTGACTTTCCTTTCAATCATCATACCTCAAAAGAAACAGACTTTAGAAGACATTTTGCTTTAGCTATAACTGAGATAGGTTGATTATTAATCCAATTTATACTAAGACTAGTTTTTACAAATATAATATATATTACAAGCTTGAGTTCAACAACATACAAATAAAACTAGTTTGTAGATGTCACTGTTCTCTCACAACTTGTCCATTACTATTGATAAAAATCATTTTAGCCATATTTATAATTATTCCACTGATGTTATTTAGCCCATGTATGTTAAATAATTTCTTTGGCTTTATCATCTCCAGATTTAAAGTGATTCCACCTACCCAAGATAAAAAGCCTGGTATCTTTTGACAGCCTTTAGGTAGAACCTCTGGAGAGTATCTCTGACTGCCGATTCCCAGCTACGACCCCTTTCAACCTGAAGAAGCCAGAGCAGTCATCGCCCATATTTCCCTCACAGCAGTTGAGGTTACTTCTTTAGGTAGGGGAACATTGCAGACAGCCGAGTTAGATAAAAATATTATAGGCAGTCAGACAGGGCGAGGCCCTCAAAGGAGATAACACAGAAGGCAAGATATTTAGTAACTATGGGAAGGGATGAATGCTCCCATTATGGGCCAGACCTAAACATCAAAGGTCAAACAAATGATCATCACCCAAAGAGAGCCAGAAGAATATATCATCTGGAGTCATCCACTTTACTGTCATTTATGGTAAATATATGGAAAAGGTCTAGTAAAAAATAACACCAAGGTAAAGGAATAAAAAGGAGACTTTTTCTTCTCCGAGGAAAGGACTTTAAAGGAATAGCTGCTAACAGAATGTTTCCACTGCCAGATCTGCCATCCAGCCAGAATACCAACGTTGCTTATCTTCATGATTAGCATACACTGGGAAATCTGTAAGAGGAGAGGCAGCCCAGGAATTAGTTAATACTTCCAATGGAAGCAACAGATTGGAGTTCTAAGAAGCTCTATTAGAGCTCCATGAAGCTCTATTGGAGCTTTATGGCTCTGCCCAGATGGCAGAAGGAAAGAAATTAAGATGGAAATATCTCATTATTTAAAGGAAACACAGCTCGTTCTACTCAGCTTTAATTTTTCTAAAGATAACATCTATATTCTCAAGGACCAGAATTTGACTTCCAATACAACTATATCGCCCACGGCAAGACTCTCCTTCCATGATGCTATTCCAACACTTACTGGAGATGTTAAAGAAGAGAACAAAAGGCAAGCTTGAACTCATGATAAGCCTTCACATCCACAGCTGCTATAGCCAAAGTAACATTGAGCCAAGGTGTACAGACTGTTCATTTTGTGCAGCAATGGCACAAGGATTTAAAACAATTATGGACTTCTCAGAGACACGCAGACTCAGAGTTGAATACTAAGATAACTGATTTAAAACAGGATGTTATGTTGGGAGGACAAACTGTTATTCTACAATGTCAACGTTGTTTAAAATGTGATTGGAATACTTCATTTTGTATAACTCTAATCTCATGGAACCAAACTCGATTTGTTACAAAGTATCTCTCATGGCATTGAAAACACTGATCTTTTTCATGTTATCTTATGGTTCAGTGGAAATGTAGTAAGAGATTTGTGTATATTGTCTCTGTACTATTTGTATATCCTGTTTAGTTTAGCAATGAGGACAGATCCAGCAACAAGCTATGGATCAAAAGTCTGCAGTCCTCACCCTAACGCTTCAAAAAATTATTTTTCAAGCATTTACTAGTAAAAGTGAGGGATATGTAAAGATAAGAAACTAGCATCTTAAAGAAGCAAAGAACAATAAACAAAGCTTACGGTAGGTTCTAATCTGTTACCTGGGGATTTCAGAAAACTAGGATTAAAAAAGGTGGTAATAGCTTAGCTTATCCTGACCGATGTCTCCGCCCTTACTTGGGACATTGGTGATTATCTCCTCTTCTCCCTATAATCCTTCTATTGTATGATCTAAATAAAAGGAGCATGCTTCTGAGGTTCTGGGCTCACTTCAAGAGAGACAGATCTCAGTGAGTCTTCTGAGCTACCTTCACCGGGTCTTCTCATTTCTTTCAGCACCAACACACAACCTACAACAGATAGGCCTAAAGTAAAACTAAATTTATAATCATCATGCCATTAATTTGATTATTTTCATCCACAAAAATTTGAGTTAAGCTTGATAAAGAAAAAAAAAAAGATGGCACTAATGTAGCCATCCTTAGCACTTCAAGGAAAGATCTTTAATCCCCGACAGGATGGAATCATAATGGGACCATCCATCACTGATGCAATCATCTTATAATTGATTTTTAGGCCCCGAGTCATTACATCTAAGACTTAAAGAGAAAAGAGGAGGAAAGTAGCAAAGTGTCAGTGATTAGAAGAGCAAATCAGTAGCTGAAGAGGGAAAGCTGACGGAAGGGGCAGGAGGGCCAGGAGCAGGGGTGTCGTCAGCACTAGCTCCCACAAAGCTTTGGCAGAAACTAAGGTTTTTGGAAAAGAAAGAAAGTAAAAGAACTATAGAGACAAGATGAGGAAAAGAACTGCTGGTGACTCAGACATAATGCTGTTTCCATGCTTTGTAAGTAATGACCTAAGACTCAAAGAAAAGATGTGATATCCACAGAATGTGATGATTGTTCAATCGCATTTTCCAAAACATCTGACCATCCCCAGAGCTAGACTTCTGCAAGACCATAGGAGGAAGGAGAAGGATCCAAAAGGGTAGTTTCTGGTTGAAGATAACCCCACAATCTACTAGAGAAAGCAGATCTGTAGGTAGCAAATTATGATGCAGTATGCTAATTATAGCAACAAAAAGTACACTGAGGGTACTGAGAAGGGAACAGGCCATGGTCCTTACGAAGCGGCTGAGAGAAAGGAGAACGTGGCCTCTGAGTCACACTTGAATTTATAAAAATTCACTTGTAATTTATAAATTCACTTGAGATTTATAAAAATCTCACTTGTGGGCTGTGGGTCCCTGTTCTCTCCCTTTAGAGGCCTTTGGGAATTGTGAAGAGGGAATATGACAAGAGCACTTGTTGTGGGGTAGGTGCTGAGCAAGAGTATCACTGGGGAAGAAAGAGTACAGGGAATATGGTGCTGCAAGGGGCTCTGGAGGAGATCAGGGGGCACAGAAGATGAAGAGGGCTGCTCTAGAGGAGGGCAGAGGAGCCCAGCAAGGTGTCCAAAGCATAATCTGGGTGCTGTGCCTTCTGGGGAGAGGAGAGGCAGGGGCAGAGGTCAAATCAGCAGGCAGAGACACGATATCACCTGCAGTTTAGAAAGAACAAGCTGGCAGCATAAGGAAGATGGCACAGCTTTACTTGCGTCTGTTAAAACAAATCCTGGCCAACCTTCAGGAGCAAGAAACTGCACATAAAATGATGTTTGGAGGCAGGTGGCTTCTGCATAGTATACTCTCTGCTTGCAAAGGGCTCAGAAAGATCCAGTGAAGCAGTAAACCAAACAATCATTTTCCCCCTTTGATAAGAGGTGTGAATAATACAGGACCTAAGGGGAGATGATGAGTCACTTATTTGGCATTCTCATTATTTTACTGATGCTGATGCCTGTAATTTACAAATTTGAGGAAGCCACTGCAAAGAGTCGCATACATCTGTGGAGCACTAACACTGATTCAAAACACTATCTTTTCTTAAAGACAATAAAATCCTGCTTGGCTGTGAATGCAGGATCCCCCAGGCTGCGCTCAGGTGTGGGCTGCACCCTCTGGCAGCAGCTGGCTGGCATGAGGCAGGGGTGATCTCTGAGTTCCAACTGAGTCTTCAGGCTCCCAGCAGGTGGGGTACAGGTAAGGGGAGCTGAAAAGGCCAGCGTCAGACTTTCCCACCACCCAGATGCAGCCAGGGCAACTGATAGCAGGGGAGTTCCCCATGAATAGAAGGGGAAGTGTCTTCTGCCCAAACCTCTAACTCCCTCAGTTTAGGTACAATGAGAAGGAAAGGATCTCTGCAGTCTGAGAATCTTAGTAGTATAACTTGTCCAGATCATTTTTACCTCTTAAGACTCAGTCTCTTCCTACGTAAACTGAAAATTATTTTTTGTAGAGTAAGGATTAAAATGATAGGATACAAGTAAAGCGCTCGGCACATAATAGGCATATCAGCCCATGTTGTACTACTCTAAGAAAATACCTGAAATTAAATAAATTTTAAGAAACAGAAATGAACTGTCCTATAATTGTGTTGGCTGGTAAGTCCAAATCAAGGTGCTGGCAAGCTGGGACCCAGTTCCTCTAGTTCTAAGATGATTCCTGACACACTGCCTCCTTCAGATGGGAGCAAATCTAGATCTCCTGGTGGCAGGAAGGTTACCAAAAGTGTGGAGGTTGGTGGCCAACAGAACTGTTAGAAACTCCACCTCTTATTATACTGTAATGCTGTTTCAATGACAATTCCAACATGAGTTGGGGGAAAGGAATACTCAGATCCCGGCAAAGCGTATGATGACAGCTTTTATTTGGTGCCCAGGGCTGAAAACCATAAACTTGCAAGAAGCATCCTGCACAGTAACCAAACTCAGCAAGCAGCAAAAGTAAGCTACTTTTTTCCTCCCAAAAAGAATTTAGAAAATAAATTCCAATTCAGCACCAGATCTGTGCTAAGACATACAATATCAAATATGCTTTGTAGAGAAAGTAAACAACAGACTCAGCCTGCACTGCAGACCTGCGGAGACCCACTGCTCCCCTGCACCGCGCCGCTCCGTGCTGCTGTGCTGGTCACCGGCAGCCCCTGGGATGCAGCTTTGCATCCCCGCATCTGCAACCTGAGCAGCTACGTTGAAGATAACAATATGTGATTCAACAACCACTGTTAATTTCCTCTCATCTTGTTTTGAAATTCTGTATCACTTCTATTGCTCTTGTGTTGTTTTGTTTTTGTCTTTTTGTTATTTTGTTTTTATTCTTTCCTCTTTAAAACAAATTTTTATAAAGCTCACACAAATATATTTTCCCATAAAACTTGATGAAATCTCTGCATGAGGAACCCACTAATCTCATTTTACAAAGCAAAGGCCAATCTTCCACAGTAAGCAGTGGGGACCCCACTGGCTAGCATGCCTACAAAACTGGCAGCCAGGAATGGGAACTGGACAATAAATTCAGGTCTAACCAAATAGCCTCAGTAAAGGTAAAGCTGGATTTTTATCAGGCTCCTAGAGAGCAGCTACAGAAATATATATAATTGTCCCTCAGATTATGGCTAGTATCTGCCAAATGCATGTAGCCAATAAATGCTGGATGAATACATGCCCAACTAGTACAGTCTGCAAGTGAACCAGAAACCCCAGTTGGGAAAGGATTCCATCACCCCTGAGCACCCTATCAGACACACTCTGAAGTCTTTTCCCAGACAACAGTGGCTTTCTTGTGTGGAAAATATCCTCTGCCAGGAAGGGCACCAGTGGCTTTGTATAACAGTAGTGGGTCACAGTGGGTCCCAGGTAACAAGAAAAGACAGTAAACAGTCTTGTGGAAGGTTGGAGCTGACACTGAGGATCTAGCTGGTCAGGTCTGTTTGCTTTGCCTGTAATGATGTGGGATGGGGACATGATTTCAAGAAATAGTAGAACTAGAGAGGACAAGGGACTATGAAACCAGAGAAAGACAGAGACAAACAGACTGACCAACCGACCAACTGACCGACTGAGAAAAGAGAGAAGAGAAAACAAAACAAAACAAAAGACAGAAGTTTCAATCCCCCAGTACCAAAGGAAAAAAAAAAAAAAAAGACACAAGAGATAAGAGAGAAAAGAACAAATGAGCTCTGGAGCCGAAAGCCTGATGCGCTGGACCTTCCAGCCCATGGTTCTACTTGCAGCCTGGCAAATACATACTTGAGCTTCTCCCTAACATATTACCTCTTTTATTTATGATAACTTAAAAGTAATTTTGTTGACTACAACCTAGAGTTTTAATTAAGACAACTGCCTTTGAAATACAGTCTGATATTATATCAAAGCCCCCTAACGTGTAAAAATCTACAGGAGATTCAGGTGGGCACAGCTATTTTATAGCAAGGCAAGGCAGCTAACAAGCACACTGGCTGGAGAGTTGTCATTTGGAATAAGTTCAAGAAATTTAAGCTAATTTTAGCCACAGCCTAACAAAACTGGGATCAGGATGATGAATTGCTGAACAAAAAAATGCAATGCATGATAAAGCAAAACAGGAGCCCCCAAGTGCTTCCTCTCAATCACCTTCCCACCCACACTGCTAGCGTAGGGCTGAACAGGAGCATTTCAGTCCACATCCCGCACAGTGCATTTCCTCCTTCTGCACAGTGCTCACAGTCTTCTGAGGACTGGCATCCCTAGCAGTGCCTGAAGGTTCATGTATACACTGCTCATCACACTGACCTTGGAAGACACTAACAGTCCAATCCTAGGGTTTAGAAAAGCAAGGTAAGACAAAATAAAGTAATGGTTTCAGAGTGGGAAGGTAGAATGCACAGTAGGGTAGAGGTAAGTCCTTTGATGCCAGACCCCTCCACCTCATACCATGGGGCTTTCCAAATGCCAACTCTTCTACTAAACCCTCCAACCTTCCCCTTTGAAGCCAGAAAAGAACTCACTACCTCAACTCATATCCCACAAAACTGTAAGGGGGCTTCAAAGTCTTGGCCTCTGCTGACTTCTAAGGTCACCTTGTTCCACATCCCTGTATGCCTGAGACTGCATTCCTGGGCCCCAAGACTTAGTCAGAGACTCCTAGATGCCACAGTTATACAAAACTGGTAGTCAGCAGATATTCCGGAAATAAATGAAGACAAATGCGACACAAAGCACTGCCTTGGGAAGGGTTTCCTTCCCCTTCTTACTCACAAGTTGTAGTATGGAACTTCAGCACTGGTCTAGGCACTATGGCAGATTCCAAAAGAGGGGGAAAGACAGACCTATCCTTGAGTTAAGTAATGTCTAAGTAGGCATCCAGAAAAATGGAAGGCAACTCTGGACTCCAAATTCCTTCAGTTCAAAGTATGGCATAACCCCTTTATTTAGCAAGATACGAGCACCACCAGCCCTGAGCAGAAAGTGATGAATGAGGGGGTATTCTGCCAGATTCTTTCTCTAGCAACTGGAAGGAGAGATCATTAGCATTTCTCTGGTTTTCAAGCTTCTGAGTTAATTAATACAATATGGTATGCTTTGCACAGAAAAGAATTTTAAATAGATTTTGCTTTCACGATATTCAGTTCCACAGAGCTTCACTGCAGTGTCCTCATTCATCCATCCTTCCATCTACCCATCCACCTAATCACCCATCCATCCCACCTATCAAAATGTATGTGGATCACACTACCAACATGTGCTGTGAAAGATTCTAAGACTACAGAGGTGAACATCAAAAAAAGGTTAAAGGAAAAAATCAAATTATGATTCAAGATATTGAGCTCTGTAAGAAGAACCTGCCTCAAGCACAGGGAAGGTGGATCCTTTCTGAGGGAATCAGGAGTGCCTGCATTGTGTGGTCACCAACAGTCTGCTGTAAGCCAAAGTGCTCACTCCTATGACTGGAAGGAAATGATTCTTCCGTAAACTGAACTGAGAACTTATCTATCCCAAGCCAAGCCTCAAATTATCAACAACGCTGGCCAACACCTTGGCTCTGGCCTAGGAAACCATGGAGAGTGAACTCCGCTAAGTCCTGCTGCTCTATGCAATCTTGTTTCTATTCTCCCTCCATTCTTGTTTTAAAAAATAAAAAAATTTTTAAAAAGCCCCATTTATTCCCTTCCCTGCTGCTTCTCCCCTACTTTTCTCCCTTGCTCATTTTGAAATTTTCTTCTTCCTTCCAAATATTTTTCATCCATTTTAGCTCTTACTTATTTACTCTTTGAATTTCTCACACAAAAGCAACAATATGATATTTAAACATTGTGTCAAATTTATTTTACTTAAAATTAGGTTCTCAAGGTGTATCCATTTACCTAAAAGTGTCTTGGGTTTATGCTTCTTTATGGTCATACAGTACTCCACTGCATATTTAAAAACATATATTCTTTATCCATTCATTCACTGATGGGCATCAGAGTTGCTTCCAAAATTTAGCTATTACAAACTGAGCTATCATAAACACGGGTGTGCATATATTGCTGTGGGACAAATCTTGCAACTCTTTCGGAAAAGTACCAAGAGGAGGAGTAGCTGGATGAAATGAAAACATTAGCTTCAGTTTTGAGAAATCTCTACACCGATTTTCCATTTATTTTGTATCAATTTACACTCCCACTAACAATGAAGAAGGGTTCCACTTTCCTGCACAACCTTTCCAGCATTTGTTATTGACTGGGTTATTGAAAGCCATTCTTTCTGGAGTGTGATGGAAACTCAGTGTTGTTTTAACTTGCATTTCTATAAAGACAAGTGGTGTCCAACATTCTTTCATGTATTTATTTGTCACTGTACTTCATCTGAGAAGTGTCTATTCATTTAATGATACCCATTTTTTTTTTTGCACTGAGTCTGTAACTTTGGGAGGTCTGATTTTTGAGTTCTTTATGTATGCTAGACATTAGTCCTTTTTCTAAGGGATACTTGGTAATTTTTTTTCCTACTCTGAGGGTTGTCTTTTCACTCTGTTGGTGGTTTCTTTTGCTATGTAAAAGTTTTTTAATCCAAGTTGTTGGTTCTTTGTGATAGTGCTTGTCCAGTTAGGGTTTTGGTCATAAAGTCTTTACCTTTTCTATGTCTTTCAGAGTTTTAACAATTTCATCTTCCAACAGATTGTTTCTATTTCAATATGTACACTTTCGATCCAGTTCTTTTTTTTTAGAATTTTTAAAAATCATTTATTTATTTATTTTTGCATGTTGTCTTAAATTTTGTTGTCTAGATTACCAGATACAAGCATGCAAAATTGGTAAAAGTTATAAAAAATTAAAAAGAAAAAATTTAAGTATCTACTGCCTCTTCCAGTAGACCAGCAGAAATCAGCAGTACCATTACCCAAGCTATCGTGTGATCGTGTGTGTGTGTGTGTGTGTGTGTGTGTGTGTGTGTGTGTATGTGTTTCCTCCCTTTCTTTCACCCTTTACCTCATCCCAGTTGTTTCTTCTCTTTGAACGGATTCTTTCCCTCTCACAATGTCTATTGTACCTTTCAGATTTTATTTACTCTTTTAGGTTCACACACCAGTGAACAATATGATGATTGTGCATGTGGGTCTGACTTAAGAGTATAAGTAAGTTATAACCATTTATACATAAAACCCTCAAGTTTATCTTTTCTTGATAGCTGAGTAATACTCCTTTGTGTAAAAGTACAAATCTTTATTCTTGGAAACAACCCAAATGCCAATCAACTGAAAAAGGATAAAAAATTCATTAGTTTATATATTTAAGTTGGCTCTGGTTTTCTCAATGGGGATTGACCACTGTAAATTTGCCTTACAGGACTGCTTTCATTGTGTCCCATAAGTTCTAGTGTGTCTTATTGGTATTATCATTTAATTGTAGAAACTTTCTGATTTCTGATTTAATTTTGTCAGTGACCCACTGGTTGTTCAGAAGGTTACCTAATTACTATTTATGAAGTTTGTATGACTTATTTTGCCATTGATTGACACTTTCATTGCACTATGATCTGAAAACATGCATGGTATTATTTCAGCTCCTTTACATTTACTTAAGTAGGCTCTATGAGC
The DNA here is from genome assembly GCA_004027915.1 of Capromys pilorides. Lineage (NCBI taxonomy): Eukaryota > Metazoa > Chordata > Mammalia > Rodentia > Capromyidae > Capromys > Capromys pilorides. The sequence goes on along the minus strand of PVKN010027693.1, from coordinate 2,968 downwards.
TAGTAGTATGTGTACCATTTTGAAGAAAGTCCCATGTGCAGCTAAGACATATGTTTATTCTGTTGTTTTCGAGCAGAATTCTCTACAGAAATCTATTAAGTCCATTTGTTCAGGGATTTAGTTCACCTCCAATATTCCCGTGTTTTGGTTTTGGTTTTGGGTTTGGTTTTGGTTTTTTTCTAGTTGATCTATCTATTTTTTCTAGTTGATCTGACACTGGGGCATTGAGGTCTCCCATTACAACTGCATCTGTGCTTTCCTGAGTTTTATGTCTATTAATATTAGTTGTATGTAGTTGAGTGTGGTGGCATTTGGTGTATATATGATTATTACCTTTCCCTCTTAGATTGTTCCCTGAACATGTATGTAGTGAGTTACCTGGTCTCTTATAATCAGGACTGGCTTGAAATCCACGTTGGCTGAAAATAGAATAGCCACCCTTGCTTTTGTCCCAGGTTCACATTACAAGGAATACTGTTTTCCATGCTTTAACTTTTAGTCTATGTACTTCTTGTTGAATTAAATGTTTTTCTTCTACGCAACATATTGTTGGATCTGTTTATTTTGATTGGTGAGTTGAGACCAGTTACAGTTACATTGATGGTTATAACTGATATGTATAGACTTATACATGCTATATTATTTTTTCTGTTGTTGGTTTCCTTTTTGTCCCTCTTTGTTAACTGTTTGTCTTGCCTGGTGGCTTTATTCTATTTGGATTCATGGAATTGTTGTCCTCCTTGTCTTTTTTTTTTTAATAATTTTATTCATTTTAATGAGAAAAAAGATAAAATAGCTATGAAACAGTTTTAAAACAGGTTAGTAGGATATTTACATAATTAATACATTGCATATTGTTGTCTTTGTAATAGCTATTTGGAGGACAAAATGCAGACATGATATCTTGTCTAAACAATATTAGTACAAACTTTTATTCTCAGTGAACTAAGAGAAAGTAGCTGTATATCTATCCTAACTCTCTTGTGTATACATATACATACATTTTTTTTCTTCCTTTCCTTTTTTTTTTTCCACAACAAAACTCTCCTTTATTTACACTTTTGTAAAGTTAGTATCACATGACACTAGGTTGCCTAGTATCTGACAGCTACCTTTAACAAGACAGGATATTCATCTCAGGAGTGAGGTAGTTTCTTTGCTTTAGGCTGGGGCCACAGAGAAAAGTGATCAATCATGTATAGTGTGACTAAGAGAGAAAAATTTCTCTCAGGCTTTCACAGAGAGTAAACTGGTCAAGCAATGGCCATGACTCATTCAGATGGCTGACACTGACAAAAGATCCTACAAAGTGCTGTACACAATTCCAGTGTAAATCCTGAGGGGATCTGACTGACCTTACCACATACAAAAGTTCCATTTTTAGTTATATAGGTCTTGCTTTGGCCTTAACTATCCAGAATAAAGTATAAACACAACATATAAAAAGTCATGACATATTATTATGCTGAGCCATAAAAGGCTCAAGTCAACAGCTTCTGACAATTGCCAGTTCTGCTGATAACCCATTACTATTATGGACTACTGGACTATATTAGGTTGTTTTGCTGAATTCAAGTACCTACAATCTTTAGACTGGTTTCAAGTATGAAAAGGTCCTTTAAAGGCTTCTCCAAATACAGCTTCTCTAACTGCAGTGGAGCACCCATCTCGGAAAAAGCAAAATGAAAAAGGAAGATATGCAGGGAGCCACAAAGCTAGGAAATCAATCAAATATATGTAGGTGGGCCTCATTGTCTTTATATAGAATATCTTCTAGAATGTTTTTCAGTGGTGATTTAGTGGTTATGAATTTCTTCAGGTGTTCTTCATCATGCAAGTGTCTTCTTTCCACCAATTTTGAAAGATAAATTTGTAGAGTATATCAAGTGGGGTTGGAGGTTGTTTTCTTTTAGGGTTTGAAATAATTCACTCTAACCACTCCTTGGCTTATGGACTGAGAAGTCTGCTGTTATTCTGATGGGTTTTCCTTTATAGATGATGTATTTCTTTTCTGTAACTGCTTTTAATAGTCTGTTCTTGTGTTGAATTTCCTATTATTTCTTCCGCTCATTCTGCATGCCTCATTTACCTGTATGTCAAATTCTTTTTCCATGCTTAGGAAGTTTTCTCCTATGAGAAAACTTCTCCTTCTGTGAACAGATTATTTTATGTCCTTTTTGTTATCTTCTGGTATTCTATCAATTCAGATTCAATCTTATGTTATTCTTCTTTGCATCACCTAGCAGCTGTTAGCTTGATTTTTCTTGGCTATCAGTTATTTATAAGAAATCATTCAATTGATGATCGCTAACTGCAAAACTATCTTATAGATCTGATATTCTATCTTTATATTTATTGATTCTGCTATGTACCCTTTCAATGCAGTTTTTAATTTCCTCAATGCATGTTTTGTGGAATCAAGTTCTTTCCTATGTTGGATATTGACTGTTTCCAACATTTTCCTCAGCTTCTCTATTTCTAAATCAGTATGTGCATTCACTAACCATATCCTTCATGACAGTCATCATGTCTTTAGTTATATGTGTAATTATTTATTTTCTAGAAACTTATTCATCTGCTTTGCTACATCTATTGCTACCATTTCAGAAAGTTCAGCTGGGTGGGTTTTGATTTCTCCCACCTCAATGTCCCCTGGTCATGCTGTTGATGAACAGGAGGTCTGGGACTATTCCTATGTTTTCTGTTTTCTTCCCTCTTTTTTTTTAGTTTATTTTCTTCACTGATGCCTGTAAACTGGTTATGGTTGGTAGCTTTACTACTAGTACTGAAGTCTGTTTGAGACATGACAACTCTTCAGACACATCCAGGCATAGCTGGCATGTGGCTTTTGAGTCTGCCTAATATTGTGCCTCTTTAATTTCTTAGGAATAAAAGGCTGCTATCTGTTTGGGCTAGCACCCATTTTTTGGTAATGGTCAATGTTATTACTTATGATCCTGAGACAATG
>PVKN010027692.1:0-13459 GCA_004027915.1 Capromys pilorides | reverse complement strand
AGGAAGTGTCTGCCCCCATTTTACAGGGGTGGGGGTGGGGGGTGGGGAGTGGTGTTACCTTGGAAGTCAACATCCTTTGATTACAAAAACTTTTTTTAACAACCAAGTCCTGCTTTTATTTTCTGTTTCTTTAGCTGGAATCTTTGTGTAAACTTCAAACTACAAATTCCCAACCCTGAATGAAAAAAGCTTTTCAGGAATGAATGAATAATGAATAATGTCTGTAGCTCTTGAACCACTCTTTATTGGCTGCAGGCTTCTCTCTGAAATGCTTACAAATGTCACCGTGCAGCAGCAGGCTGCAGGGCCACCTCTAGGAGAGAGGAGTAGCATATAGTGCTGGTGTTGTTATAGTGCTGGTGTTGTTATGTTATGGTAGTGAGAATGATTCCACAGATTTCAATCAGAAGGAAGAGTCTTTAGCATTTGTCCATGTCCAATAGCGCAGGCTGATTATCTAAGAAAATAATAAATGAGTTATGTGGCTTAGGAGAGGAATGAAAAGATATTAATCCAATATAGTAAAGATATATGAGACAGTTTAACTTTTCACCTATCCAGCATCTTTTAAAACACAGCAACATTTGCTTGGTGGTAGATTGGAACAATCCTTTTGTTACTAAACCATTATATAACTTTTAGAATACTTTTCTGCATCAGTCTGCTAATTATTTTTTTATTGGAAGAACAATGCTATTTGTAAGGCAACTACATTCTTACCTGAGCATTGCCCTTGCATTTTATGCATAATTGTCAGTTTCAAGTTTTAAAATGCAAGAGGTCAGGAAGAATGCTCCCAAAGTGTGTTTAAAATTCCCTTACATGTCTCAGTTTGACTTGTTGGTATGGAGAGGCAGGAGTGATGTTCTGAATCCAAGTTTTGCAAGACAGTGCTCTTTAAAGATCCATTAGGGTAGTGGTTTTGAGACAATCTTACAGCGCAAAAGAGGAACAGGAATAAATACACAAAGATGATAACGTGCAGGCATTATGGGAAGAACTCATCTAGCCTATTCGCCAGTACGCAGCCCTATTTTTCCTGGGTCAAGTCCCTAATCATGCCTATGGAGACGAGCAGAGGAGAAAATGTTGGGTAGTTCTAAGCACTCTAGTAAAGTGGAAAGCTGTTCCTAGGTGAGTACACCCTGGAGAGCAAATGAACCCTTTTAAAGTGCTAAGGGGAGGGAACAGCAACTTCCCACAGCCTTTGCAAAGGCTCCCCAGTGGCTGGGTGGCATGGAAATCTGCCTAGCGTCCTTTTGTGGAGGTCAGGATACCCTAGATAAAAGCAAGATGGTTTAATAGGCTCAAATTTGTTTATAAGGGTGTTCCTCCTCCCACTGGAGAGAGAATGATAAAGCCTCATTTACAAATTTCACCGCCCTGAAATTTCAAAGCAGAGAAAATGTTGAAGCTGTACTATTGGAAGAATTAGCATTAGCCTTACATCGATTATAAAACAAGTATTTCAGCAATTCAGCAACAGTAAATCGGAGCCAGTTGGTGTGTTATTAGGGAAACCGGGAGTGTCCCACGGGAGCTGTGGCTTGCCGTGGTGGACAGGGGTAAGAATGCTGGTGTTGACTCAAGTTATGTTTAACATAAAGACTCCTTTGTTGACTCCTGGTGATAACAGTTCCTCATTTGTTAGATGATTGGGTATAAGTTATATAATTCAGGCTTGCCCTTCCCTCCAGCCTCCTGTGGTAGCCAACACCTCCTACTTTTAGCTGTGGTAGTTCCTGGACTGCCAAAGCCACTTCCGATATGCCAGACAAATTTGACTTTTAAAGTAGGGCGGGTAATTTGCCCGGTTTGAAGGAAGGTAGATACAGAGAGGTGGTTAAAATTGGTGAGGTCATCAGAAATTCCTGGTCTTTTTGACGTAGGCTGGATTTTTCCCATAATCACAAGGTGGCATACACCGTCCCTGCACATTGTCCTGATCACTTTCCCAGCTCTTATCAAACGCCATTGGGGATTTTCTGTTATGTGAAGGGCAGTTTTCCCCGGTGTTCTCCATAGCATTATGATCGTACAGCTATTATGTTGCATTTTACAATCGACAATTGATTTCCTGCCTAAAATCAGCTGGACAGTTGTATTTGACTCCGTCTAGCAGAATTAAGAAGGAGAATTAGCCGGAGAATTCACTCCGCTCCTCCTCAAACTACAGCTGCTTAAATACCCTCGCGCTGTCGCACTTTCTATAGAGCTTGGACAGCAAAGTCTTCAGGTAATGCAGTTGATCCGAAGAAAGCAGCCATGAACTGCTGTAAGCTTGCGTCTGATGATCTCACATACGGGTTTGTTATCAGCTGTAATCGTCCTCATAAAATTAAATAAAAGCCCGCGTTTATTATTGCGGGACTCTAATTAAAAGGCAGCTGGAGCTCACATTACAGTTGCGTTAAACTGAAACTTGTAATTCAACTGTGCAGATGCACAGTTTTTAATCAAATATAAAACTGCATTTGCTTTGTCCATTTTTAAATCAAAAGTATTCGGACGCTTATCTCAGCGTCCGTGCTATCCTGCAAGTCGGTTGAAGAAGAACTATGCGTACGGAGGAACATTTTCCTCGACGAAATTCTTACAGGGAGAAGATTGGGACATTTTTAGAAAGGAGAGAAAGTAGAAAGGCAGCGGGTATTTCTTTAGCCTACAAGGCACTGTTATGGCTGGGGAGGAAAAGTCCTTTCGGGCAGCACCTCTTTCGCCTCACCTGCTAGGAGAGCCCCGGAGCTCCCAGCCCTGCACCCTTCTGCCTTTCCTCCACACTGTCTCCTTCCGAAGCTCTGGAAACTTTGGTGGCGCCCCCGCCCCGCGTGCGAGCTCCGTTTGTTTTCCTTTCCGTCTAACCTGAGAGTCACGATTGCCCCCCTCCTCTCCTGCGCGAAATGACAGCCGCGCTCTCAGCGGGGGCTGGGCCGAGGCTTTGGGGACGAGGCGCCACACCCCCTGAGAATAAAGCCCGCGCCGCGCGCTCGCTCCGAAACCCCGGCACGGGTGAACGAGCCACACAAAGAGTAGCGATTTCGCGAGCACACCGAGCCCGACAGGAAGAAAGTGCCCGCACCCGGAGGAGCGCGAGCCGCAGCGCGACTTTTTGGCGCTCTTCGGGAGCGGCGGAGGTCGGCGTCCCGGGCGGGCGTGGAGCCGGGCCAGCAGCGCCCAGGTCGCCCCGCCGGGCAGCGGGAGCCGGGCCGAGGCGGCGCGAGCCAGGTGAGGCGGGCGGTGCGGAGCGGGGCGAGCGGCGCTACCTGGCGGCCAGGCGGGGCGGGGCGGGCCGGGAGCCCGGAGTCCGGAGCCTCCGCGGAGCGTGGAGCGCGGAGCCGGGAGCCGGGAGCCTGGAGCCCGGAGCGGCCGCGTCACCGTCGGGTGCGGCCGCCGCCCGCTGGCCCCGGTGCCCGCAAGTTTGGCGCGAGTTGCGATTTGGCGCCCGAAGCCCCTAGCGCGCCGCGCCTCACGCGCCCGTGTGCGGGGCGCGGGCCCTAGGCTCCCCGGCGGCAGACGCTGGAGGGCACCGCGGCCGCGGGCGCCAGGCGGGACGCGGGGTGCGCCCCGGGCAGGGCCGGGCGGGGCTTGGGCCGAGTTGCCATGGCAGCCGCTCTCGGGGCGGGAGCCCCACGCCCGCCGCCCGGAGCCTGGGCGCCCCGAGGTGTGCTCCGAGTGGACTGAACCAAGCGCGCGCGGGCGCAGGGGAGGGCCGCGCCGGCGCCCCGATCTCGCCCCACGCCCGCCCGCCGGCCCGCGAGGGGAGACAGCCCGGAACCCCGGGCTGCAGTCGCTGTCTGCTCTGGGGGCCGCAGGGGGCTGGCAGAAGCGCGGGGTGGCGCGGGAGAGAGGACAGCGCGGGGACCGTCGCCTCCGCCCGGACTCCCCGTGAGTGTGTCTCTAGACTTGACATTTTCTCCCCACCGCGGCCGGTCGCGCCGGGTAGCACGTCCCGGCGCTGAAGTTCTGGAGGTGGGGCGAGCTCGAATTTGCTTATATCTAACGATTTCGCGAGCCGCGCTGTAAAATGGCGGCATTCCTTAGCCGGCCCTGCTGAAGGCTCTCGGCGCACGGGCCACCGCGCGCGGCGCAGCCGCTGCCTCTGCCGCCAACAGATGGCTTGTGCCACTGTCGCTGCCACTGCCGCCGCCGCCGCGGCCACCGCGGCCGCCGCCGCCGCCTCGGAGAGCAGGGCCCATAGCCGCCACGGGGTTTGCGCTGGAAGCAGAAGGTAAGGCTGAGAACTTGGGGTTCGCGAGGGTGCCTGCCTTCCGAGGACGCCCGCGAAAGTCGCTGTCTCCTATACTGTATTTTACAAAAACAGGAATAGAAGAAAATTGATCTTGCAACTTTGTTGGGATTTTCCAGCCTTGATCCTCGCCTTCTCCATCTTCTTTCCTGCTCCCTTTTGCTTTTTTATTCTTTATTAATTTAAAGGAACTTCTTGCCGGGCATATCTTCAGCAGTGGTGCAACAACTCATTTCCCATTTCCGTGGGATGCGAGCAGTGGCGCAGCGGCCGGCGGAGCCCCATCTCTTCCCGCCCTAGATCTCCACGTTGGGGCAGCTTGCTTTTACTACCTGGTCTTGGGGGGTAGGACCGGGAATTGTACAAGATTCAAAAGGTGACTTTAGATTTCAGCACACAGTTCACTTTTATGCATAAAGAACATGAAATTAAGCCCCGGAGAATGATGAAAACTGGTGTTTAGGTGGTTATGTAAATTTATGATTATGGTAGACCTACTGTGTGTTTTTCTGAGCGCTTTGTTTGACATATATCTATGTATACAGTACGTTAAGTTTTTTTATTGGCCTAACTAAAGAAATGTATTTTGGATTTTTTTTTTCTCCCAGATAGTCTTAAGTTGCTATTTCTCAGTTGGGCTGAGATGCCTCACAACCTCTCCATATGTGTGAATAGAATTCTTGGAAAAGCATAAATTGAGACAAAACTACTGCAAGTTTTAATTTTGAAATGACTGCTAATTTCTCTCCATTCAGGCATCCTGAGTTAATCAATAAGTTTTTGCATGATTACTGATGTAATGCGTGGAAAGCACATTGTAGATATAACTGTACAGATGAGTATACATCAGTGCAGAAGACAATTCATCCTTGTTTTTTGTCCTATCTTGTGAAAGGTATATTGACAATGAAGTTCACCAGAAACCTTGGATTTATTTCTGATTATCTTTGCATTTTTCTTTTTCAATTTGCAATCCTTCTGCTGAATGCTTTCGTATTTATAAGACTTCTTCAAACATTACTTGAGTGGGTTCTTGCCCATAACCCAGTTAATATTCTATCTATGCACATCACTTTCTTCTCCCAAAGCAAAGAAGTGATTTGGATGGCAGGCATTCATTCCTGCCAGGAAGTTTAGCAAGTCTCTGGAAAGGGGAAAAAGAGATTATTAAAACAAAGTGTAGCTGCCACCCAGGTGTGGCCGTGTACCTACAAACAAAGAACTGAACTTCTTATAATGGAATTCATTATATACTGAATTTCACCTCAGCTTTTCATATTGTCAACAGAAACATATGGGGTAATTTGGTGCTTCCCATGTGAAAGGGAAGTTCCTTCAGATCAAGCAACAGATTACACTATTGCAATGGCAGAGTGACCAAAAGCAACTGGTCTCTTTGGTAGCAATTGCATATCTAGGTCACAGATCCAAAAGCTTTGCTTTTGCTTCTGGATGTACTGAGTTGCTGCTGAGCAACTTGGACCAAATGCTTCTGTTTTTCCAGTGAAGAAAAAGGAGCTCAGGGCCAGAACCAAGAAGGTAAACAGGTGTTGCAAACAGTAGGAGGACATGTTGGTAGTTACCATTCTGCCACACGTACAGCGATGGGATTGGAAATTCTGTATGAAAACATAAATGGAGCAGTTTGTCATTCAAAATGGAGAAAGATGATCCCCCGTACCACATGCCACGGCCGCCCCGCTCCTGGGCACACTGAGCCTACTACTGAGTCCAGGCGTGGTGGCACACACCTGTAATCCCAGCGCTGGGGAGTTTGAATACAAGAATATCACTAGAGTGCCAGGTGTGTAGGGAGGCCCTGAACCAAATACATAAAAATGTGGAGAAAATATTGATATTAGTGCTAGGCTACAGGGGATGAGTGCACGTTTTTCTCTACTTGCAAGAGCTGTTATTTTGGGTTTTGTTGTTGTTTTGGTTTTATTTTTGCAACTTTAAGCACTTATAATGATTCCCAAGACTATTATAAAAAATATCTACTTTTCCTTAACTGTCCACTTCATGCATTTCACAACAGCTGCATTTAAGGGAGATAAAACCTATAATTAACAACTGGTAGCAAGAGTACATTTGGGATTAGCCTGTGGCCATTCTCTACTCAAATAATGCTGAGCACAAAATAGGTGCTTAATAAATTTTGAGTTAAAGGGAAAAACGGACAGTTTGCATGCCAGCAGGGGAGCAGACTTTATGTACAGCTGTTCATTTAAGCTGAAAACTTTTCGTGCACTTTGCAGGAACCTAAAATTTTAAAGTAGATTAGGATGTACTTGCCCTTAATTGCCGGTGTTCTTTTTGCTTCTGATGGGTTCTCTTGCCTGTCATTGTATTTCCAAACAGTTTTGTAAATAATCTCTTTGCCAGTAGGTGTGTTATTTATTGACTGGCCAGCTTGACACTGTTAAAAAGTAAAAATCAACTTGGGGATCAAAAAAGCTTTTGTCTTTTCGGTGGCTATGCAGTGCTGCACATTCTGGAATATCGGCAGGCTCTAAATTGTTGTGCAGATGTTTATGACATAGTTCGAAGTACAGTTTTGTCCTCCGCACAGCTGTCTTTACATGTGAAGGAAGAAAGGAAGAAAGGAAGTTCTAACTTGATAAAGATTTTCATTCATAAAGTTGTACACTTAGCCTACTTGTAGCACAATGCATTCAGGAAGGTGGCAGAATTTCTCTGTTTTGAAATAAGTGCTCTTGTCTGATTGGATCATGAACAAGGATTGGGACAGAGCAGACAAGAATAAATAACAATACATGTTTGACAAGTAATTTGATCCTGTAATTAAAGCTAGATAATGACCAGTACCATGTTAAAAAGATAAACTGTCTGAAAGAGATGCGGGTTCCACTTACCTTTACTGTATTAACATGTGTCTATGCTGTTGACTTTGCTTGCGATAACCTTCTAGCTGTATATGGAAATCAGAAATAGAAATCAGAAGTTGGTTTCTTTGAGATATTTCTGCTTCTCCACAGGTGTAACACATCTCTCACCTCAAAAATGGAACCAGAGCTTCAGATAAAATATTTTTCATCTAAGAGAATGAACTATTTCTAGGTACAAGTAGTTCAGTTATCAACTAATCAATGAACTAAAGAACACATTATGAGAATAAAAAATTATATATATATATATGTATATATATATACATATATATATATATATATATATATATATATATATATGAAATATGAGCTTTAGTTGTAAAGGAAACCAAATATTTGCATGGCATCCTCCTTTTTCTGGATACATGTTGCCTCAAGAGAGCCAAATGACATTTGTGGAAATGTAACTTTGAAACTTAGCATAATAATGCAGCAATTACCTTATCAGGAATTAATGATGTCTGCAGTACCTTGAACAGGATCAGAAAATTGCTTTTTGCATTTCATTCTAGTATGGGCAGAGTATTAAGCTATCATTTTTTTCTACTTAGTATTAAATTGAATGAGACTTTTTTAGAAAAAAAATTGATAGGAAAAATAAGTACAATCCAGCCAGGCAGAGTGGTGCATGTGTGTAGTCCCAGTTCTCAGGAGGCCAAGGCAAGAGGATCATTGTAAGTTCAAGGCCAACCTGAGCTACCTACTGAATTCAAGGCAGCCTAAACTATATATCCAGACTAGTGCTACAATACCAAACAAAACACAGTTCAGGAAGTAGTACTTTATTTTAATTTGAGCAATAAAAATATTTGTAAGCTATCTGGAAACACATATATACACAGATTAGTGATCAGTTTAGAACATATTTTACAACCATGAATTGGCTTTGCTGTAGAAGAATATAGAAACACCCCTACATTCACAGTATTCCTCCAACTCTAAGAATGAAATAAAATATTCACAATAAATTATAATAGATATTTGACATAAGTGATATCTCTCTGAAGACTAGGATGGGAGCCAGGTCTCTGAGTGTTCAGCTGAAGGCAGTTTTACCTTTCACAAAAAAGATGCATTGCTCGGAACTCAGGAGGAAGCAAAAATTAAAAGAAGTTTGATTTAATGTGTGTGTGCATGTATGTGATATGTATGTATGTATGTATATAGGTATATATTTCCTTTACATGTGATAGTGCTTTTCAAGAACTTAAAGTAATCTCCAAATTCTGGCTTTTTTTTTTCTTCCTTTTTTTTGAGACCACATTGTTGTTTTTTTGGTGGGCAGGGTATGGGAGTGGGGGAGAGACTGTACTCCCCAGGCTGATCTGGAACCTCTGTGACTGTGTTCTCCAACTTCTGGGATGAAAGGATCCTCCTATCTTCACTTTTAGAGTAGCTGGGCCTCTAGGCTTAAGCCACTGTGCCTGGCTTCTCAGAACTCTTTATAACATCCATGAGAACAGTGTTAAGGAAAAAGGGAGGCTGATTAGTGATTTAAGACTCAATTAGTCATGCTTGTTAAAATATTATGTCCACTTTCAAGTACCTCTTGCATCAGCACTGGGTAGGCTTCTGCACAGCAGAAAGAACGCCTTGCTTCTGATATGGGGCCAGGCTTTGTTTTACGGCTGTACACTGAATGAACTTGAAGTGCCCAGCTGAGAAAAAGGCAGGCTCTACAAACACTCAGGGGGTTGACACTAGAGAGCTGCAGCAGCGTGCTTGCTCTTAGCCATCAGAGCATCCTAGGGACCGAGCGTTCACTGGAGCTGAGGTTTCATTTTTAGTTATTCAGATTGGTTTAAAATTGTCCCCATCAGGTTCTGTGCATTCTGAACTTCTTGGCAGTGCTTTTAACTGGGACGGCAATTTGAGAAAGGTTTCTTTAGGCCCATTCAGGTTTTTTGTTGTTTTTGTTTTGTTTTATTTTTTGAATGGAATAGTAACTCCTTAGTAGGCAGGTTACTGAGTTTCTTCACCTCCTATCTCCAGTGCCTGCAGTTCTCAGTAAACATTTGGATAAATGAATGAATAGTATTAATTTTCCATTTTGTTCTTGCATTTTATGAACATGCTTCCTGTGATTTAAGGAAATTATTATTCCTACCTTTTTATGGGCCAAAAATCAGCAAAAGAGTGACACTGCACTGACTGTCCTACTGGAGGCCCCAGTAACAAGTCAGGGACATGCATGCAATGGCAACCTTTTGAATGAGAGACCTGGAGGAGTGGCCTGAAAGCCAACTGCTACTTTTCTGTCAGCTGAAGTTACATTTGGCGTACCTTCCTTACATCCCAGGGCGATCAGTCTTCAATACGAAGGTATGTAGAAACAGTTCTTTAAACTGTTTCACCAGATTAAAAAAGGAACGAAAGAAAAATTGCAGCAGGGATGCCTCTTGTTAGGTGTAGTTTAGAAAGTGATGAAGTCACACACGAATCCCAAAAAGAGTACTGGAAGGAGTCTTGTTTTCAGACTGACACTGCCCATTTAGAGAGTGGATTTGCATAGGTTTTTATTTACCAAGATACAGGTGTGAATAGTTCTTCTTTCTACTGGATCCAGAAAGTCCCCACAGTAGAAGACACCAGAGCTGTCATTTCAGATCCACCACAATCATCTTTTGTGCCTAGAGGACCATTGGTCTTTAAATACAACTCTTGTAGTTTCTCCTTATGTGACAGTATGAAGAAACCAAAGGAGAGGGTATTGGGGAGCAGGGTGTGAGGGGTGGCCTGTTAGAGAAAAAAAAGGAGAGTGTGAAAGAGCGAGAGCTTACATTTCACTTTTTGTTTTGTAGTCCTCAACCTTTCCTCTGGAGAGGAAAGCAGAAGTGTGGTGTAAAATACTAGCTTGAGCATACAGCCTACATAATAATTTGCTTGATTCAAAAATGGAGAAAATGAGATTATTGCATAATATTAAGGTTTATTTGTTAAGATTAGATTCATGTATTAGAGAATTTATTTTATTTTATTTTTTTATGTATGTAGTACAGGATCTACAGAATCTCACTACGAAAGTAGATCAGACTCATAGTGATCCTCCTGTTTTCAGCCTACGAAGTGCTGGGATTACAGGTGTGCGCAACCACACTCAGTCTCAATCTCAGCATGCCCCAGGGGCAAGGCTGGCATGGCATGAGAATTTCTTTTAGTTCTAGAGGTACAGTGAACAAGACCCATGGCACAGAAGTTGGGGATCACATGTCACTTTAGTACTAGAATGAAAATTGCATCTGTCCTGTGGGAACTAGGTGCTCAATAAATGGTCTGACTGTGAATGCCATTTTGTTAAAGGGCACATTAATATTTCTCCAAACTCTTGATATTTATGATTGATCATGAGTAAGCAGAATAGGGAAAGTATTTCTTTTCAATAGTAATTTTGAGAAAAAAAAAATGTGGATTCTCAGCACATTTATGTCAGTAATTACTCCCCTCCCCCAGGTAATTGGATAGCATGAAAGGAAGCCTTAAATGACTGTGCACAGGTCTGAAGCAGACAGCGTTTGTGCAGTTGTCAGCCACACCATGTGTTCAAGGGCTTCAGAACATGTACTGTTTTGCAGGGCTGCTAAACCTATGTAACTTGGTTTATTTTGTGAATGTGTATAGCAGTGGTCTCAGTTTTATCCTGAAGTTGTGTCAGTGAGTGTTCAAGCTATGATAGGGGAAAGGGTGACAGGTTCCCTTGGGGGAATGGAGGGTCCTTTTGGACAGGAAACTTGTATTTTGGTGGGTCTTCTGACCAACCAACTAGTTGCCTTTCTACCATGTATTGGTCCTCCTCAGAAATATAAAATGGATTGTGATGGAAAATCATTTGGACATACTGAAAAACTTTTTTTGAAGACAAAGTCTTCCTCTGCAATCCAAGCTGGCCGTGAACTCACTATGTAGCCTAGGTTGGCCTCAACATTATGGCAGTCCTGCCTCAGCCTTCTGAGTGTTAGAATTACAGCATGTGCCGTCCTACCTGGCAATACTGAGAAACTTAATGTGGCAATAAGGTGAGAGCAAAATGCTTTCACTTTCTTACTGTACCCCCTCTCTCTAGCTCTTTTGTGACTGAGACATTGGCAGGCTGAAAAAATGTGACCTAGCATTTGTCATGCACGGTGCTACAAGAACATGAGAATATCTGTGCATTTTGTGAAGAGTATAATAATAATAATGCATCTAGAATATGATTCAACTAGAGGACTCTCGCAACTGCACGTGATGGACTTGTTCAAGTCATTTTGTGGGATGATGTATTTGTGTGTGTGTGTGTGTGTGTGTGTGTGTGTGTGTGTGAATGTATTTATGGATGTAGTGTTTCTAAGAACCTTCAGTAGTTCTCTGGGACACTGAAGTCTGCAAGTGCTGTCACTTACTAATCAGGTGCATGAAACTTGTGATTCCAAATGTTGACCCTAAGTTAACAGGAAACGGGGTATCTAATGTCTGACTGTGAACAATTTTGTTAACATTGTCTGTTAGTCTGGTATTCATTAAAATACAGTAGTTCAAGTTAGTGGAAGTATATGTGACATGTGCTAAGTGGATTTTTTTGGTAAAAGTTAACAGTTTTCACTTTCAAATCCAGATGATAAAATAGCCCTCCTTACTGTCTTGTGTCTACCCCCAAAGTTATATCTATATTTTTAGCTGTCTAAGAAAACAATTTAGATAGAACCACTTAGAAACGGTGACAGCCAGTGACAGGAAATGCTGGTTGCACTGGTCTTCAGAACTCAGTGAGACCACAGCTGGCTGATTTGCTTTAAACTTCCTGTTTGGGGGCTATTTGGGTCAAAAGTAGCAGTGTTTTCCATATAGAGTTTTTTTTTTTTCTATATTCCGTAAAGACCACATTAAATCTGTCACTGGACTACATGTTTTGTATATTTTATGGACTGTATCGTGTGGTTTGAGTTTAATTTGGAAGGCAGTGCTTTTACAATCAAGATCTCCTCCCCAACATATATACATGTGTAGCTTTGGGGTCTGGGCTTGCTTGGACCTTCAAAAGTTTATGGCTTTATTTACACAATAGTGATTGCTGAGGAAGGCATTTCCTGCCAGTTAATGACTGGTTGAGAGGACCAACAGTCCAAGGCCAGGGAGAGAGGAGCATTCATTAAATGCCACAAAGGATCCAGGCCACATTTTGTAGGAAGTGCTGGGGAGAAAGTGAAACTGTGTTCTTCTCTTTGAAGACCCAAGAGCCATGAGGGCAGAGGTAGCTGTGCATGTGAGTACCACTGGTACACAGAATGGAGTTGCTTTTCCTGACAGGCACAAACTAATTCCTTTCCATAGATTGCCAAATTAGGAATTAAGTGGGGAGGGTGTTTCCTTCAGGCAAATGGCCCAATATAGAGGGGTCAAATGAAGCTGAGGGCTGTGAACATGCCCTGAACTGCCTGAAAGTGCTGAACTCAGAGGTGTTACAGTTGCTTTAAAAACCTGGGAGATCACATGATTGAATGTCTTAATTGGTTGAATAACAAATCTTCCCTAAAGTGAACACAAACTTGGAAAGAAATGGAAAAAATGATCTTTTATTCAAGATCAGCTTAGCAAGGTATGCGTTCTCTATTTTGATGTCCTGACTAATATAATGAAGGTAAATAATATACTGGAATAATATACTGGAATAATATACTGAAGGAATAGTGTTTTGCCTTTTTGAAAGCACCTTCAAGAACTGTATTACCGTATTAACCATTTATCCCATAACATTCCTAGGAAACAGTTTTGTTCCTCAGTATAATTCTTGCCTGCTGTAAAGCAGCTGAGGTGTGAAGGGTTTGGCATTGATTTAGAGCAAAAAGAGAATTAAGACCAAGGTTGGGTTCGCATGCAAGAATCACTGGCTTCCTGGCCTGTCCTTCACTCTGCTAGTTTCCTGTGCCTACAATTTAATGACAAGTTGACTGTTTATAAAAGATAAACATCTGTTCTGAGTTGTTTGTAGTAGGTATCTCCGCATAGAAAAGGTTGTAGGACATTCCCCAACCCAACAAGTAGGCCTGGTCCTTTACCTTGAAATTTTATTTTCTTTCATACTTGGTGGGGGAATATCAGGAGTGGGTTGGGCCTCTCAAATAGAGGCAATCATTGAAGGCCAGACACCTGGACTTCTTCATGGGATGGGATAATCTGTCACATGTTGAAACAACCAAATACTAAGTTTCATATGAGTCTGACAAATGTCATTATATGCTTTTTAAATATTCAATAATCCAAGCATTGCTGATTCTTATCAGTTCACAAAAGAGAAAGAGAAAAGGTTTTCCGAAATTAAATGCTTTAC
>PVKN010027691.1:0-13462 GCA_004027915.1 Capromys pilorides | reverse complement strand
GACCCTTCCCTAAAAAAAAATATAAAAAGAAAAAAAATTGATTGTAAAGTTTTCAGGAATTTTTTAAACACTGCCATTATTAAAAAGTAAATGATATAAGCTTTTAACTACTTAAACTTATGTTTTTATTTATTTATTGTTTGTATTTAGTGCATGGTCTACAGGGTCTACAAGATCTCTCTACACAGATCCGACTTGTAGTGATCCTCCTATTTTCAGCCTCCCGAGCACTGGGATTACAGGTGCATGCCACCATGCCCAGTCTCAGTCACCATCTCAGTGTACCCTGTGGGGGGCGGCAGGGCCGGCACGGCAGGCCAGGGATTGAACCACCAACCTCTGCATCTGTCTAAGCAGGCGCTTTAACCTGCTGAGTTATCTGGCCGGCTTTCCTACTTAAACTGATGTCTACCACATGCCGACACATACGTTGTGATACTCTGTGTTAGCATGTTGCTGTGAACCTCCGCCCAATTCCACGCACAGTCAGGTCAAATTGGTGGTGTTATTTTAATTAATTAATTAATTTAGTCTTTTTGAGACAGAGTCTCGCTATGCAGCTCAGGCTGCCCTTGAAGTCAGTTTGTAGCCCAGGCTGACCTCGAACTCACAATGATCTCCCTGCCTCGGCCTCCCCAGCCCTGGGGTTACAGGCGTGTGCCAGCACACCCCATAAACTGGGGAGCTTTAAATCAACTGTGACGCAAATATTTACATTACAGAAGTCAGCAGACTCTGCTCTCAGGGCTTGGTTGTTTTGTTTTGTGGATCATCTAAACTTAAGAAAGCGACAGAGAAAATAGTAATAAAGTACGGGAAGTATAAATGGCCGCTATGTCTGTAGCACTAAGGTTGTGAATAACACAAAGTACTGCGATATGATTTTTCTAGCTTTCAAAAACTTCAGTTTGCAAAGAAGCGCTCACACTGGAAAAACTGATGAAGTTCTAACGGACAGTCGTGCACAGATTGCTGGTGGGGATGCATGCTAAGAGAGGTGCTGTTAGATGCTTCCATCAGGGACAGCATAGATGGTGGGATAGCTCAGCGGTCAAAAACACCTGCTTAGGCAAGTTTAGGCCACCACAGGGACCGTGGTTCGATCCCCGGCACCACATGCTGCGCCAGCCCCACCAGCAGGGCAGGATGAGCCGGCCATAATATAAATAAATAAATTAAAAAAAAAAAAAAGAACAGCATAGAGTGTACTTAAGCTAAAACGACTACGCAGGCACTAGGTGGTACAACCTTTTCTATGTTATTAACTTAATTTTATTGTTTGGAAACAGATACAGAGAGATTAAGTAATTTACTTAAGGTCATAAAGCTATGTAGCTTGCAAAACCTGGATATGAACCTGGGAATACCAGATTGTTTTTTAATAATACTACAGCTGGAATCCTAAATCTTTGTATGGCAGCTTCTATGTTGATGTAAGGGAAAAAAGAGAAGTAAAGAAAATATTTAATAGAATAGAATGCAAGAAGGAGAAACATAATAAAAATAGATGATTGGGAAAAATAAGATGTCAGAAACTCTCTTGAGCACCATTGCTCAGTGGATTAAAGTGCCTCTAAGCAGGCGCAGGGGCCCGGGCTTCGATCCCTTGGGGTTTGATCCCTGGGCCTGCCATGCTGGTGTCCCCCGCCCCCCTGCTGAGAGGGCAATTGAGACTGGGCGTGGTGGTGTGCCTGTAATCCCAGCTCTTGGAAGGCTGTAAACAGGAGGATCCCCAAAAGTCCGAGCTAGAAGTGAGACCCTGAACACCCTGTAGACCCTTCTCAAAAATACAAGACCAAAACCAAAAAAACTCTTTTAATCATTGCAATAAGTGTAAATGAACTAGATTCCCCAGATAAAATAGAGGATACCATTTTATAGGATCATGGTCACATATGTGATCCACTGTTGACCAAATCATTGATATGCAGTGCTTGACTAGATGTTTCTGTTGTTTTGCTTTTCTGTTACTCATTACTGAAAATGAAATTGTCACCCACTATTCATATCTGGTCTACAGCTGGGAAGCCAGGGACCAGCATGCTACTGAAAAAGAGTACTAGAGCCACCCCCTTGGTGGTCCAGAAGGAGGATCGTGATGGGGCATCTACAGCTCAGTGGGAAGGAGCGTGCCTGAGGGACAGTCCCGAAGAGGAGACGCCAACGGTCGGGACAAAGTCAACACAGAAAACAGGACCGACCGTCCGCTGCAGACACTTCCAGAAGCAGCCCGCTTTGCCTAACTGAGCACACAAAATCGCTCTTAGCCTCAAGAGTAGGCAGGGTTAGTACCGCACATCCACAGCACCTCGTCCTCTACAGAAACTCACGCGATCACCAGACCAGAACCGCAAGGCCATCACTTCTGAAGCGGGAAGCGGAGAACTGATCAAGACACAGCTGGAGGAGGTGGGAAAAGCCCGATGAACTGCCGAACTTCCCTTCTGCGTGTACACACACATATGTGTGTGTGTGTGTGTGTGTGCACGCGTGCAGAGGCACCGTGCCGGCTCGGCAGGGGCCACGGCAGAGGGGCTTTGCAGCAGTAACACTGGCACACAGAGGGCCTGCCTAAGGCTTTGGGGCTGTGACCATCGCAGGCTTAGCAGGCCCTAGACACCGCTAGAATGTCGCCAGTGCTTCCGTATGTGCATGGTTTCCAAACCGGACTTCTCCCCTGGTGCAAAACAATCACTAAGGCACTTGTGCAGAAAGGAAATAGAAAGGGCAGGCACTGAGGCTAATGCCATGCCTGTGATCCCAGCACTCTGGGAAGCTGAGGCAGGAGGATGACACATCTGAGCCCAACCCAGGCAACATAGACTTAGTAAGACTCTCAAAATAAAATTAAAAAAATAAAAGGCTGGGGATGTCCCTCAGTGCAAAGGCCCTGTGTTCAATCCCAAGTTCTACTGAAAAAAAAAACTCAATATGGACCTTCAAGGTGGAGCAGTGTGTTCTACAGTCCCTGGTGGGTCTCCTCCACTGCAAGAAGGGAGCACAGAAGCCCTGGCTGACATAGCCTGGTGTAACTTTTAGGGAGGGGAGAGGGCTGCATCCTCCTCACAAGATGGAGCATCTGTCTCGATGCTGTTTCTACACAATTGGACGTATCTATTCATACTCATGCGTGGAGAGAGCACGGCAGTGAGATGGGCGGACGGCAAGCGAAAGGGCTCTTTTTGGAAGGGTGATAATGTATGAGACTTTTATCTTTTTCTTATGGATCATAGATGTTTTCTAATTTTCCTTTATAACTAATACATGTTACAATGGAAATTAAGAGACAAAGTTGATGTTTTCTTGTATTTTATATGAACATTTTAGTTAAATATACTCACAAATAAGTATATGTAAAGAAACCATATTCCTCTTATGTAGTTATGTATTATATGCATACGATGTCACACAAATCATACATATATCGTATTAGAATATCTATACTATTCATAGAGAAATGCTAGAAGGAAATACAACAAAATATTATTAATAGTTTTCTAGTTGTGTTTTTCTGTGTTTTCCAAGTTTTTGCATTGAACATTTATTTTTGTAATGAGGAAAAAAACGTGCATGTATACATGTATGCGTGTATCCTGTGCATGTATGTAGATGTATGTGTGTGCTCCTGTGTACTTTACTCTGTGTACTTTCTTTGCTGAAAATATTTTCTTTCTCTGAGACAGGGTCTTGCTATGCAGTTCAGACTGGCTTTGAATTTGCTATGTAGCCCAGGCTGGCTTTGAACTCACATAACCCTCCTGTCTCAGCCTCCTGAGTGCTGGGATTACAAGTGTGCACCACCACACCTGGTGAAAACGAGTATTTTCAAATTATTTGCAGTTCATTACTTGCACTTGTTTCCCTGGTACAACTCAGTTGCCTGTTTTTCTTAACATGGAAGCAGGCACAACTCTCTCCCTGCACTGATGGTTTCTACAAGCCGGACTCAGGGCCTGAGTGGGCTGCAGGCTTTGGTATGCGCACGAGCTCGGCCCGGCCCGGCTAGGACATGGCACTGCTGGTCAGCACGGCTGGGCGAGCCATGAATAGACATCTAGAGGTGTTTACACGCAGCAAACCAAAACCACCCAGGAGAGAATGTTCCGGACTTAATCCCCTCTCCCAAGGAACATGCCTTGTATGTGCTGCCTATCACTGGGAGGAGAGGGAGATCAACTAGGGCACCCTCTGCAGTGCAATGCAGGAGCAAGGTAAGGAGCCACACGCCCTAGAGGGGAGTGCGAAGCTGCGTCCTGGTAGTCCACTCTCCGGGGAAGATGACCGCAATGACCTCATGGTTATTTTCCATCCCATATGATCTCCGGGACTTCCCTGATGCTTGGGTAGCTGTTTGTAATTTGTTCTTTGGCTTGTATTTTCTAGATGGCCCTGAAGGAAAACAGTAACCCCACTCCCCCTTTTTTCTGGGCCACATAAATAGCAAAGTTTTGCTTTACGACCTTGTCTGATTTGCCTCAGTCGTAATTATCCGACATGAAGAAGGGCTTAGGAGAAAGGAAGTTCTTCAGCAGTGTGTTCCAGCTTGGCAGAACCTCTGGGCTAAGGTGGGTCCCCCCTCTGGATGGAGTGGGACTCACTGTTCCTACTCTAGCCCTCCTGCCCATGGTCTTCTCAGAAGGCAGACAGGCCTCTGTCTCTGCGAGGGTTTGGAATTCTCTGATGGAAGTTTTGGTGTCATGGCTCATGTCATCCGGAGGCTCCCGGACGTTTTCCACTCATCAAAAATCACCCTTCCACAAAACAATTTTTAAATCTTCCCTAGTACGAGTTAGGATTGAGAAACAATAGAGGATTCATGGCTTTATCCAAATTACATGGAAAGTTCCAGGGGCTCCAGGAGGGAAGGATGGGGAGGAGAATAAAAACAGAACATCGGGGTCTCAGGATATCCAACGTAAAATATTAGCCTCTGGGATTCACTGAGTCAATAAATACCATTCTCATCACCTGGGGTTGTAGAGCTAACATTGTTTAGCTCCTTTGACTCTGCGTTTATGGTCTCACTGGACTGCAAGACATTGCTCAGCCAACTACCACCTCCCCTGGGCCTGTGTGTGAGTCTAGGACCGTCGGAGGATTGCCTAGAAAGGAAAACTTTCTAGGCAGTTCTACCACTGCCCCCACGAAGGGACTGCCTGTGTCCACTCAGTGTCATTAAACAGCTCTAGTTCTTCCTTGCTATCCATCTGTTTAGCCTTTTAAATTCCTTTCTGGACAACCGGTAAGTATTGCTGAAGACTCTAGGATGTTAAAAGAGCTCTAGAGATGTAGTTCTCACATGTAAAGAATTCTGGGACAGGGCTGGGGAGGCAGAGGCTCATTAGGGAGACCAAGGCCAATACGTCTGCAACAAAGAATGCATGAGACCGTTTCCAACAAATAATGGAACTGTACAGATTTGACAAAAGGGTGACAAATGGAGAAAGAGGCGGTGTGGACTCCAGGTCCCCAGAAGTCGGCTGGGGAGAGGAAGAATTTGAAGGGAGGACAGGACTGAAGCAGACCTCTCAGGAGATGGGCCAGATAGGTGTCGTGGGCAGAGGGAAAAAATGGACCAAGGATAAAGAACAAAGATAAAGCAAGACACAGAGTGGGCTTTTGGATTTGTTCAGGCTACAGCTGTGTGGAGGGAAGGCAGCAAGGGGTGTGTGTGTGTGTGTGTGTGTGTGTGTATGTGTATGCGTGTGTGTGTGTGTGTGTGCGTGTGTGTAATAGCACTGCATTACAGGCTGGGGGTAGAAAGGGACTTTAAAGCTGCTTTGTTACTATATGTTCTTGTGTACTATTTTCTTCATGAAGCTGTGTTGCCACAGAGGTTTGTCCAAGACCCTGGCGTTTGCCCTGGGCCTCTTCCCTCAGCTCCCTTCCTCACACCTGCCCACCAAGTGTAACTTGTGCAGCAAATCGGTCAGCCCATCATGGGTGGTTTGTCAAGTTATGGTAAGCAGCGCGGGCTGGCTGTCCCTCGGCAGGGAATTCGATTTTGCCAACAGATCTGGGCTGGGGAGGGGATGGGTCCAGGGTTCGGGCTGTGTCTCCCAGACCATCATCTTGGGAGGGCCAGTAGCAGACGCTGGGAGCTGGCTGGCACTGGCGCACAATCTGGTAGCCGCCACAGAAGAAGCCCTCGTCCTTGGAGGGTCTGTGAGCCCATGGACACCTGCTTGGCTTGGCTCGCCGTGGCCAGGAGCGTTTCCAGCAGAGCTGCGCAGGAGATGGAAGGGTGGGTGAGAGCTGGCAGTGAGGCTCTTCAGGGTCGAAGCGAGACACTTAGGATCCCCACCCTATAAATGCCTTATGTCATGTGGCTGGTGAACATAACCAAATGTGGCACCATTGTCTGAAACCCTTCAGCGGGTGGAATAAAGGTGACAGAAGGGATGATTGAAGAGGGCCGATGGCCAGGGAGCCGAGACGGACCCTATGATGAGACAGAAGACTCGAGGGGTCAGGGCAGGAGGAGAAAAGCCATCACTGGGTTAGCAAGGGGGCTGGGGCACCGGGAGTGGGAACCATGGTCGCAGCTCTCTGGTCCTGGCTGTGTCCGTGCTCCTGGCCTACCGCCCTGAGCATGGATTCATGAGAACCAGGCGTGAGGTGAAAAGCACTTTGCAGCAGAAATGTCCCAGAAAGGAAGACTTGCTCCCACCAGCAGAGCCGTCACGGGGCACCCGGCCGCTCCTCCCAGCCCTGTAACCACGACGTTCCACTCAAACAGTGTCCATCTGTCCAGCCATCCCGCCAAGCCCTGAGCCCCATGCTGATTTCCCTTGGAAGAGCCCCAGTTCCCAGGGTGACCTCAGCACCAGCGGGGCCCACGGACGGCTCCAGTCCCAAACTTCCTGTCACTAGGAGGGGTCTGCCTGGCCCATGGGAGTTACAAGAACACAGCCGCCGTTTCTGAGCAAGAGCCCTCAACAAAGTCGTTGGATGGTTCTCCTTGCAGCGTGTCTAATCTTTTCTGGCTGCCTTTCTGAGCATTGGGCTCCCAATCTATTTTGGTCACTCGGGGGCTTCCATGCCATAAATCTGAGCCAGCCCCTCACCCCCGCCCCCCAGTGCCTGATCCCACCAGCAGGCAGACAATTCAGAATTAGCTGTGGTCATGGTTGTCCAAACTGACAAGCAGGGAAACTGAGGCACAGCAGGCCACGGGGCCTTGTCCCACCTCCCACGGTGACCCGGCAGCACAGCTGCCAGCAGGGCCCAGGGTTCTGGCTGGGACTTTAACTTTGGAGCTCTTTGGGAAGGCTGGGGCCATGTGAACTGTTTCAAAGCTTTGACTGGGCCCCACTTGGCTGCAAATCCCAGGGCTGTGTGGCAAATGGGATTGTGAGGGGGATGCAGTGAGGGTGGGAAGCGTGTGCGTGTGTGTGTGTGTGTGTGTGTGTGTGTTTGCACGCACACTTTGTATGTGGGTGGTGGGTTTGGTGGTGGTGCTTGAGACCCTCCCATGCCTGGAATTTGACAGAGAAGAAAGACCAGAAAGCCCAAAATAATGAGGAAAAGAGAAGACAGAGCTTTCCCAAAGCTGTGGTGCAAGCCGCGGGGGAAACGTCCTCCTGTTTTCAGCCAGAACCCCTGCCCCGGCCCTGCGGGCGGGCTGCTCGGGCTGGGTTAGCCCGTCTGTGGCCATTACCAAGGCTGGACTCCTGCTCCCCAAGCCTCCCACAACCCCAGGCCTCCATGGCACAGTCTCTGAGCTCTGGAGAGGGGAATGAGGGAGGCGGGGGCCAGTGTGAGTTTCAGACACTTTCTAGGTGCCTCCAGGGACCTGCATATTTCCTATGTATAGTTCAGTCTGTAATTAGATTTCTCTTCTTTGCTTATTTCCGGAGAGATTAAAAATAGTGAAATCAGCTTAATCTGGAACTCTCCGAGATCAGCAAGGCCACTGTTTCCATCAGCATGAAAACCCCAAGCGGTCCCACCCAGAACAAGGGGGTCACGCTGCCTCTCAGGCCCCTCGGGCTTTCTGCAGCAGGGACCTTAAGTTGTACGTGCCCCCAACAGATCAGACTCTGTTTCTGATCCCAGCAATACTAGCTTCTTTTCAACTTCAACTAAAAGAGAAGGGATCAAGCACTGTTTCACACCCGAAACCCTCTCTGTTTTTCCTTCCAAATAAGCTTGGGTCACAGATCCCCTTAGCCTATAGCAGAGCCCAGCCTTGCATCTGGAGTTTTCTGTGGCGGTCTGGAGGTGTTCTTCAGGGCTTGGAGATGATGACCAGGTTGAAGGCCCTGATGGTGTCTTCTCGTGCTCAGAGATAGGGACAGGGACAGGGACAGGGACAGAAGAAGAGACAGAGACAGAGATAGAGATACTCATGATGGGATGGAAGAGAGAGAGAGAGAGAGAGAGAGAGATATCTTACTGGTTTTATTTCTCTGGGAAGCAGGCTAGTACAGTGGGAATGGGGAGAAAAACAGATTAGAGTTATTCCATAATTAATGTGCATTTTTATTTATTCATAAGAAAAGACAATGAACTTTTTTTTTGAATGGTGTTTTGCTATGTAGCGCAGGCTAGCCTTGAACTCCCTTTGTAGCCCAGGCTGACAGGGCACTCCTGGTGCTCCTCCTGCCTCAGCCCCCTGAGTGCTGAGACTATAGGCATGCGCCACCATCCCCAGCTGGGAGTGAACTGTTGGGAAATATAAGTTTAATTGGCATTCCATTGCAGCAGCAGTAATTATTATAATACATACATAAAGTGAGCTGTTATAAAGACTAAACTTAACATGAATGGGCTGATCTTTTAGCAATTTCAGAATGGGGCTTTGACTGGTAGAACTTCTTGTCTAGGGGTCCTGCTCTTCCTGTCAGCATAGGCTTCCGTCTGTGCACCTTGGCTTGCAAAGCAAAGGCCAACTGCTGGCCTGTCTCCTCTTCTTTGATTCCGTTTTAACTATGGAAGTGATTTTGAACACCATCTGTAAACAAGGGCTCTCGGTCAGTAAGGACAGAAAGTCTAGCTTGGATTGCAAATCCACTGGTCCATACAGTGGGAAGATTCAGAATGAGAGCTGGCAGCAGACACAACAAGACTAAAACACGTCACCAAGACGGGGTTACTCTCCGTCTCTCTGCTGTCCCCTCTGCTACGCTGGCTGCAGACTCAGGCCAGCTACTGTAGGCTTTACACTTCCTCCTTAGGACGGACAAAGCAAAAAGATGAGAGGCCTTAGAGAAGTCCAAGGGGAAACCTCAAAGGAGGCCTCGCACTGGCTGTGACGCAGGACCACTGCTGAGCCAAGCACTGTGCCCAAGAGAATGGGACAGCCTGATGGGATCGTCTGTGTCACCCTGAACTGGGGCGATGTTGTTGGATTGAATCTCACAGACAGTGCAGGGAACAGCATGGCGTTTCCCAAGAAGAAGCAGAAGCCTGGAAACCAGAAGAGAATGGGCTGGGTAGCTATAAATAAAAACAAGGAAACCTAAGCATTCCTAATCCATTCCTTTATGGAAGCGCATGTCCCGGGCTGTGCTGGTGGGAGCCTGGCCCACCCTGTCCTGTCTGCCCCGGGCTCTCTGTTCTTCTGTGCTTGGGAAGCGCCCCTGCTGGGGTGACTATTGGGTGCAAAGCATTGTGTTCTCTAGTTCTTCTTCTAACGCCCAGCTGTACCACCAGCATCTTCCGCCCAGACCCCGACTACAGACCCAGATGGAGAGGGTGGAGGAAGTGTATTTCTGACAAAGCTGATGTTTCCATTTCACGCATGTGACTGGTAAGGAACGTGGCCAGGAATAACTCTTTCTACAGTCTTGGAACGCTTGGCCAAGGCCATAAATCACTGAATGCAGCTCTGGCCTCTGCTTTTAACTTAAAATTAGTTTCCATCTGCCTAGTGTCTTGCCGAGAGAGCAGAGCCACAGAGGCACTGGACGTGGAGGGTCCAGTGTTGCGTCCTACTGGGACGGCCCCTGGCTGTGTGGAGGTCACCTTCCCATAGTATGGTCCTTAGGGGCAATCTGGGATCGAGCAGAAACCTCTAGAATCCTCGGCCCCTCACTCCAATCTCTCTTTGTTACTTTTCCAGCACAGCCTTGAAAGCCAGGGAAATAAATATCTTTGGTTTTTGAACTTAAAGGATTCTGGCAACAGAGGTCAGAGAACGAAGGATCACGTAGGGCTATGTGGGGGCCAGCCACGTCTGGGCAAGAAGAGGCTTCCCTTGGTCCAGCTGGGGAGGGGCTGAAGGGGCAGGAGGAATGTGGCAGGGCGGGTCTCAGGAGAGAGCAGGGGCTGGAGGAGGGAGTCGGTGTAGGATAATATCCGGGTACTCTAGCAAAGCTTTCTCTTTTCATTCCTGCCAACCTGCTGCCATAGGCCAGTGGGTAATATGGAATGAGAGGGCCCCTGGGATGAGTTGGCACCTCAGACCCTCCATAGCCTCAGTAGTGAAGGTGGGAGGTGGAGCAACCAACAAGCACAGCCACCCGAAGTGGCCAGATGCAAGCAAGACAGGGCAGGTAGGCGGCAGACGACTCCTCAACTGCTTGGTGGCAGCGGCAGCAGCAGCGGATGACCTGGTGTGTGGAGGGAGGGAACTGACTGCCCTCTTTCCTGACAGAGATAGCTTGTATTCTTCCATCTTGGCAGGATTTTCAGCTCCCACAGGGATTAGGTCTTTGGGAAACCTTGGTTAGACCTAAGCCAGCTGAACAGAGTTGGGTGAAATGTGACTGACCAGAGAATCTTTGACCTCTTCAGATTTAGCTTTTGGACCAAGTTAAGAGGCTCTTTTCTGAGCCTTATTTTGGAAAGAACAACTGCGGTGGGGGGTTGAGGAGAAACTGTGTAGGCAGCAGAAGGGCTCGGTGTCTCTCTGTTCTGTTTTTTTGAGACAGGGTTTGGGTGGGTAGCCCAGGCTGGCTTTGAACTCATGGCAATCCTCCTGCCTCAGCCTCCAGGTGCTAGAGCTACCAAGTGTCACCACGCCCGCTAGGTTTCTTTCTTTTTTTAAAAAAATTTTTATTTTATTTTATTTATTTGTTTGCTTGTTTGTTCATTTGTTTATTTATTTATTTTATGGCTGGCTCAGCCTACCCTGGTGGTGGGGCTGGCGCAGCATGTGGTGCTGGGGATCAAACCGCAGTCCCTACAGTTGCCTGAGCTTTCCTAAGCAGGCGCTTTAGACCACTGAACCATCTTACCGGCCCTGTTATGTTTCTTTAGCTTAAACAAGAACCATACTGTGAGTTTGGGGCCTTTAAGAACATTCAGAAAAACAATAGCGAATGGGTCTCAGAATGTAAAGACAGATTCCTAGGACATTCTTTGCTATAAATTTCTGTTGAAAATAAGAAATAAAACCAAATGCTCTTCTAACTAATAGTCATAGCACTGATTTTCTTTCTCCTGTAGGGTGTGGGCAGATTATTTGATGCCTAAATCCTCTGGTGGCCAGGAGTCAAACCTTATAGTTCATGGCTAGGATGTCGTAGCAGTAGAAGGCACTTTCAAAGATTAGATTTTCTCTGAATAATAATCATTATTCTCATTTATTAAGTGCTCACCTGATTCAAGGTAGTGTTTTGCAAGTATAATCTCATCAGATCCTGACAATGAACTTGTGAGGTAGGTTTCTGCTCCCATTTTACAGAAGAGAAAGTAGAGGCACAGAGAACATGTATAGCCCAAACTAGAAAGAGAGGAAGATTGAGCCCAGTCTTGGTCAGTCAGACCACAAAGGCTGTATACACTGAACTGGTCTGTGGTTCTCTTCAGCTCCTCTGTTCCTGCCCATGGTGAGTATGGTTGGACTTATCCTGGGGAAGCCTGGCTCAAAATATGTGTCTGTCCGGGAGGCCCAGGCACAGTCAACAGTGCATGAGTGCGTGGACTCAGAGGTGGGATTGCTTATAAGTTCTGGAGATGGTGAAAGGACACTGAGAAGGCATGCGTGATGAGGCCCTCCGGGGCAGCAGGGGTGAAGAGCCTGGGGGTGAGGGCGGAGAAGCCCGAGGGAGCTGCTCAGCCAGGGCTGTGACTTTACTCCAGGGATGTT
The DNA here is from genome assembly GCA_004027915.1 of Capromys pilorides. Taxonomy (NCBI): domain Eukaryota; kingdom Metazoa; phylum Chordata; class Mammalia; order Rodentia; family Capromyidae; genus Capromys; species Capromys pilorides. The sequence goes on along the minus strand of PVKN010027691.1, from coordinate 1,425 downwards.
CTGGAGATACAGCCAAGCAAAGGCTCAGAGCAGTGCAACTAGGGAAACAAGAATTTTGACTTGGTCCTGTCCCTCTGTGTTCTTGGTGCCTTCGATCGGCTGACCTCAGCTGAAGCCAGAGCGTGTGGGGTCCTGGGTTGCAGCCCCCCAAGGTCAGCCTCCCAGGTGCAGTGCGTGGGAAGAAGGATGGAGGTGGATCTGACCTGGAGGGGCGGATGCACCTCCCTGGAGTCATGGGTGAACCCTCCGGCCATCTGAGGGCTTCTGCTTTGGGGTTCAGGGGTGATCACTTCCACCTACAGGCAAAAGGAGGGCTTCTGAAGACTTAGGGAAGGGAGCATCTATCATTTAGGAATCAGCACAGGTTCACCAAAAGACATACTACCAGTATTGGACTTTAAAAAGAATTGGATGGGATTCTGGATTTGGGCCCATGACGTTACAGTAGGCAGCAGAGCGAGGACCCGTGGCACTCTTGAGAACAAGGAGGGCTGGGAGACAGCTCGGTAGAGTGGCTGGGCATTGCTAAGCGACTGATCCTGAAGCCGCAGTGGCCTGAGGGTCCCGTCCCTGCCCAGGACCGTCGCTGTCAGCACCTCCACCGAGACCGGGCAGGGCCATCAGAGGCTGGCCTCACACACCGCTGCGGCGGGAGCGATGACGCCTCCCTCGCAGAGCAGAACTAGAATCTGCAAGGAGCCCGACCACTTGTGACGGCTGAATGTGACATGATGACATATAATAGGATTAAACTTTCACCTGGGACGGTGAGGCTGAAGTGAAAGGAGCTCTGGTATGCTGAGAACAGGGCAGAGTGAGGGTCAACCTGATGTCAGTCCGCGGGTGTGAAAACCAAGAAACTTGGTGTCATCTGGGGTGACACTAGCTGAAAAATGATTTCAAGTGACAGCTAAAGAAGAGACTTGAGGGTGGGAACACTATCTCTGGACTCCACTGGTGTGCCCCATCTGGAATGCTACCATGCCTGCCCGCCCGCCCACCCGCCCACCCGCCTGCCTGCCTGCCTGTCCATCTCTCTTTCTCCTTTTCATTCTTTCTTGTGCTGGGGGTGAAGTTTACAGCTTTCACGGGGCTGATGTACGTCATCAACCCTTTTAAAATGCTTTAGAGTTTTGAGACCAGATCTTGCTAATGTGTTGCTATGGCTTGTATTTAGGTGCCACTCTCCCCACCCCCAAGCCTCATGCACTCATAGGTGGTTTTTTTTTGCGGGACTGGGATTCAACCTCATGACCTTGCACTTGCCAGGCAGGCACTTGTGCCACGGAGCTATCTTCCCAGCCCCTGGTGGTTTTTTTTTTTTTTTTTTTTTTTAGAGGTAGTTGATCTAGGGTGTATGACTGCACATTAAGAATGTTAAATATGGATTAAAGGTGTGATAGCTAAACTAGCCCACTGGTAGGG
>PVKN010027690.1:0-13420 GCA_004027915.1 Capromys pilorides | reverse complement strand
ACATAAATTTAATGAAGTTCCATTCTACATTCACAGTGACTTTTGTTTTTAATTAGACAAAATGATTTTAAAAGGCCCATAGAGGTATAAATGCACAAGAATTACCAAGATGATTTTGAGAATCAGGTAATTAATAATGAAGGAAAACTCATCCACCCAGTGTTGTGATTTCCTGTAACACTCATGTAGTCCAAACAACAGGATGGGGCCCATGAGAAAATAAAGTTACGAACTCAATGATAGCTGCAGGGTTCTGGGTCAATGACTCATGTCTTTTGTTAATTGTTTCTACCATTTCCTATTTTGATGAAAACACTGCAACTCTCCTCTTCCCTGTAAGCCCAAGTCCCATTATGGCCATAGGCAGGGTGACCCATGAGGGTGTTCTCACAGTGGGTTCCCGGGCCATGAAGCTATTGGACTCTCCTTTGGACTCACAGAGGGCCCCATCACATCAGGAGCCTCTCAGCAGCTCACGTACCCGAAAGTGGAAGATCCCTGCATACTGGTGTGAGAAACTTTGCTCCAGCAGGATCTTCTGCAGACACTGAGGGTTCTGGGTCAAAGAGGCCAGTGCTGCGAGGAACCAGCAGTCCCCTGGGAGGAAATAAAACCATGAGACACCACGTGGACATGCCTGAAAGCCCCACCCCTTGATCTCACATGGCCCGGCCACCAATATCAGGACACTTCTGAATATGGGTTGAGTATTTCTTATCTGCAATACTTGGGATCAGAAGGGTTTCCAATCTTGATTTTGTTTTTATACATTTTGAAATATTTGCATATATATAATAAGTTGCCTTGGGGATGGGACCCCAGATCTAATCATGAAATTGACTTGTCTCATATAGGCCTTATACGTATAATGTGAAGGTAATTTAAATAAGATTTTTAGTGCACCTGAGCTTTGACAGAGACTTGCCATGCAAAATCCCACAAGGTCAGGTGTGGAATTTTCTACTTGTGCTATCATGTGACTGTTCAAAATGTTTCAGATTTTAGAATATTTGGGGTTTTGGATTTCTTTTTACTAAGAATGCTTAACTTATAATGAAACTTTATTCTCTTAGAGAGAAGTGGATCATGGATGTTCTGTGGCCAGTTCCAAGCAAGGTAGAGCAAAGGTGGTGGTAGTGGTGGTGGTGGGTGGTAGTGTGAGGGGAGAGAGGATCCCGGGCTTTGGCAGAGCTGGGCTCAACTTCCTCTCTGATTCCTTTTGTCAGAGCCTTAGAAAACTTTGCACAAGTGGTAGTGACACTTGGTACAGTTATGAAAACCAGACCATAATTTTCTTTGTTCATCTCAACCCATGTGGGGGCCTTTTGAGACCACACAGGGTTTTCTCCTCTGTGAGATGTGTGGTCTTGAGTTTCTCTTTGAATACCACTATGAGTCCTTTTGAACGGGCCCATCTCCTCCTGGGGTCTGCCTTCTTCCCCTTCAACATCATTAATTCTTTGAATGCTACCTCACGTCAGGCACCATGCTTGGGGTTGAAGTCCCAAAGCCACCTCCAGCAGGGTCGTTGCTCCAATCAGGGGAAACCCCACTAGGTGGATTCTGTCTGGTGGCCACGTGGCTTCTGCCAAGATGGCCCAAGGCAGTGTGATTTCCCAGGTGAAGTCCAAGCCCAAGGGCCAAGGTAAGGTGCAGAATTCTTACCTGCTTTTCCTTGTTGGATGTCAAATCTACTAGCGCCTTCCAGGATAAAGTGAGGTTGGCCTCTTGATAAATCCTTAGGAAAGAACAGAAAACCTGTGTCTTTCACTCCTTAGTGTTCCACTAGCTACCACAATATTCACATGTTCTTTGACAATAGATGCTACTTCTTAAATAGATGCTTATTTTTAAAAAAAAAATTAAAAAATATTCATTTGGTACAGGGTCTTGCTATGCAGTTCCAACTCATAGTCATCCTCCTATCACAGTCTCTCCAGCACTGAGATTATAGGTGTGCACGACCATGCCTGGTTTCAGTGCTGGCGTGGTGCGCTCAGGGTTCAGGGACTGACAGAGTATGCAGTACCGGGGATCAAACCCTGGACCTTGTGCTTGCCAAGCAGGTGGCCAGACCACCGAGCTCTCTCCCTAGCCTGAGGCTTGAAATTTTAATCAGAAAATGTCCCTTCATTCTTCAGGATTTGCTGCTGTTTGGAAAGCAAGTGTCAAGGGGGTGTGTATGTAACTGGTAGGACAGGCAATGCATGCAAACTAACTGAGGAGAAAACATAAATGAGGACTCAGGCTCCTTCTATCAAGGAGCCCTTCTGGTCCCAACAAGCAAAAATGAATAGGACACTTTTATTAGATGACACTTTTCTAAACATAATAAAGTACTTTAGTTTTTTGTAATAAACTTTTCTTAGAAAAAGGTGTCCTGAGAAAACAACATGGGCATTCTGAACTATGGGCTCAGGTCCAGCCTTGGGCCACACAGAACGGAAGCTTCCCATCATCCCTTAGATCTGGGCCCACTCCCGACTGAGCCTGGGAGACCCCGTCCTTCTCTAGTCTCCCATTCATGTTCACCTACCCACTGCACAAAGTGGGTACCAAAGGATTGTACAGTGTAGGTGGCGTTTATTGAACTCAGCATAAAAGAGGCATGTCAGAGCTCCTGGGGAGGGTTCCCAGCTCTTTGGGGGCCCCCAGGCTGAAGGTCCACCTCCTACTCAAGCACCCACAAGCCCTCTGGGTTTGGAGGGAACAGGATTCCCTTGGTGATCTCTCCTTGCAGCTCTTCCAGCTTTCCACTGTGTACGTTCCCATGATTTGGTTAATGTTCCTCTGTCATTGGTTCTTGCACATTGACAAATACGTCCTCAGAGAGCGGGCTACACAGTGGAAACAGATGCCTTGGCTCAACATCCACAAAAGCACGAGTTCTGTGCCCGTGGCTCCTGCCAGACCTGTGCAAGCAAGCTACACCCATCAGCATGTGCCTTGCCCCAGGGCTGTCGTCTCGCTCACACTCCTCCAGCTGGCTCAACAACTAAGTGACCCCATCAGGTACCAGGAGAGATGCACCTTAGCTCTCCCAGGACAGGGAGAAGGGACTCTGCCAATGACAGGCTGGGCTGAACTTGAGAACCTACCCAAGCCAGGGCAAGCAGGAAGAATATCCCATGGGGCTTTGGAAGCATGCTTGGTTTTAAAATATCCTGGGTACATTTTAGTAATAGCTAATTGTCTCCATGCTCCTACTGGAAAAAAAGGAACCACATGTCTCAAAGGAAGGCTGCGATGAGGGATATTTTTTACTGTCAGAAATTGAAGCCGATGGTTGAGGCCATGTGAGTTTTTGACAAGGGCAAAGGCAGTGATCCTCCTGACCAGACTCTATCAGTCCTTCCGCCGCTGCTTGCTGGCTTCTCTCCTGTGACCCACACAGGACCTATTCCTGGGAGTACTGCTGTGACACCCTGTCTTGACCTTTCTCCTCAGTGACCTGGAGACCCAGAGCAATTCCTACTCCTGTGCTGGGACTCAGTGCCCCCATATGTAAAATGGGAATGAAAGGTAAGGGCAGCTGAGAGGCTGCCATGCGGGCACCCCCGCCTGGCACCAGGTGCTGTTGTCCATATTATTCACTGCAGGTTCCCGACAGCCTTATAAGACAAGGCAGCACTTCTGCTCTGCACAAGAGGAAGAGTGTGAAGTACTTAGCCTTGCATCTGGCTGGATACGTATTCAATAAATATTGATTCCTCCTCCTGTAATCTGCGAAATTACAAAGGCTATGCTCAGGGATAAACCTATAGTCTTCGCTGCATCCAGTATTAAGCAAGACAGAATCAAAACAAAAATTAAGCTGTCAATTCATGGATATTAAAAAGAAAAAAAGACAAAGATCTCACAAAAATAGGAGGAAGAAAGTGATAAAAAGAACAATTCATGTATTATAAAACAACTGAGAACAATAGCAACATTAATAAAGAAAATAAGCTGTTGTATTTGGATGGGAGATTTATGAAGCCCTACCCATTGGCAAAGAAACCTCAATAAAATGAAAAAAACATTAGAGAAATCCCCCCAAAAAATTAGAAATAAAAATGGGCTGTAGAAATATAAAAATAAGTAAGATTTTCCTTTGGTCAATCTTAAAATACTAATAATTTTCTGACAGAAATTAGCATGACCAAAAATGGCTTAATGTTAGTAAATAACCTGAAAGATTAATCATGTCTGGTGAGTATTTTTATGTTATCAAAAATGTTGCACTAATAAGATGTAAAGATCTCCAGGTACAATGTGTGCGGTTCTCCTGCTGAGTTCTCACAAGCTTTCCTGGCATGGGCAAATTCTATGTCATTTGCAGTAGAACAATCTTGCTCCCTTTTAAGAAGCCAGCCTAGGCTTGATGGCCAAGCACATACACACACACACACACGCATGCATATGCACACACGCACATACACACAAGCACGTGCTCACCAGACTCACTTGGCTACCATCAGGTCAGGTTTACTATAGGACTGCAGAATGCAGAGATAGTTTCAAGACCTCTAATAATATGAAATACCACTTATATGGGCCAAGGGAAAAAAACTGATAGCCTTCCGCTAAGTACTATGAAAGCAATTGACAAATATGCATCGACTTTCGATGATTTGCCAACACAGTAGAAGCTATCATTAAAGAACAAAAATTTGGTAATTAGCAGCAGCATTATTACTTTAACATGATGGAAATTTCAGTATCAAGTACTCAGGGAAACACTGGAACCCTCTGCAGCAAAGCTGGAGCAGAGCACCTGCTCTTGCTGCCCTGCATGCCCATGCCCCTTCCCCATCATGAGCTTCAGTGCCATGATAAGCCACCCCAAAGAGGGAAGAGAGTGTATGGTTTGTGCCTAGGTGTCCCCACAAAGTCTCATTCAGTCACTGGGGCAGTTTCTAGAGTTTGTGATTAGTTCATGATCCAATGTATGGATTATGGGTGTGAGTGCTACACCAAGCCTGGGGTGCGTAGTCTGCATACAGTAAGGGGAAGGCAGAGAGGCTTGCCAGCTGCTGCTCCTCTCTTTGCTCTTTGCCACTTTCACTGCCATGAATGGCTGCCCTGTGCCATGAGCCACCCTGCCTTGGAGACAGACAAGTAGGGGCTGAAAGCTCCATAAACTGTGAGCTAAATAAAGCTTTCCTTCCTTGATTTTGGGTGTCTGGTATTTTGTCCCTGCAATGAGAGAAAAGTAATTGAGACAAAGAGGAATGGCTAGAAGTGATGTCCAAAAATCCATTATTCAGCCAGGCTGATTTTCTGAGATGAGACCCATAGATAACTATAGATAACTATGGTTGAGAGGTGGACCCTGGGCAGACCCTTAAGCAGACTGGGTCAATGGGAAGGCCAGTGTGATAAGACCCTAGGCATTCAGGCTGAACTCTGCTGGATGCTGACCCAAAGTCACCAGGCAGCTTCACAGACACGGAGGCTGCAGGGCCCTGGCTTACACAACTTTGAACCAGGAGGCAGTTAGTCAGAGGTAGGGTTCGGCTTTCCATGGCTCCTCAGGTAATTCTGAGGCCCAGCTAGGATGAGCATGGAGGTTCAGAGTCCTTGAGTGTTGAGTCCTCTATGGGAGTTGGGACACCTGGCCCCGTACAGCTCTCTCTGCCCCGCTGGTCATGCCAGCAGTGAGTGTCTTTTTAGCTGCAATGTTTTCTAAATTTTCTTCATGGTACTGGTAAAGCAGACACCTTTCTCAGTGTATGTAGGCCTCATTCGACCCACTGAGGGCCTGACTAACCAAATGGTGGAGGAAGGGCAGTCCCACCCGTTCTCTGCCTGACCAAGAAAGCTGAAACATCACACTTATCCTGTCCTCAGACTGGGAACTAGAGTGGCTCCCTGGATCTCAGGCCCCTGACTCACACCATGGATTTTCCTGAGCCTCCAGCTTCGTATTCCATCTGGTGGGACTCCACCTCCACCACTGCATGAGCCGATTCTCACAATACACCCCTCCTAAGAAGTGCATCAATGCGGTATCTACACACACATATAAAATCAAATATATACTTATACATTATAGAAACACACTCATAAAATATACATAGCTATGACTTGTATAATACGCAGGAAGACCCCACCTAAGAACACTCATGTTTCGAACGTTCACAGGCATGACTGACCTCACTATAAGAACAATGGGAAATGAACCAAACTGCGGATGTAGCTCGTGTGTTTTCCAGACATTGTCTTGGTTTTGCTGCTGCGAGTTATGCGTGTGTGTTTGGTGCTTTGTGTGCTTTACATTGTGTATTTGTGTCAAAAGTATACAAGACTCACTTTGTTGGACTTATGAATGAATCTGTGTTATAAACCTTCTTCCAGAATGAAACTTGTTCATAAGCTGGGTACTTATTGCATATAAAATAAGTATATCCAGACAGCTCAGCGAATAAAAGTGCCTGCTTATGCAGAGCGCAGCAGCAGGGCTTTGATCCCTGTGTGGCATGCCAGCCCTGTCCCTGGGGCTCACTGAGATGGCAATTGAGACTGGACATAGGGGCGTGTGCCTGTAACCCCTGAGCTTGTGAGGCTGAAAACAGGAGAATCACTACGAGTCCGATTTGTGTAGTGAGATCCTGTAAACCCTATAGACCCTGTCCTAAACAGATAAATAAATAAAAAAAAGTATCAATTACAGATATAAAATTAATGGGTTATATATGGTAGGATATACATAGTAGAAGCAAGTGTCAATAAGCACACTAGTCAATAATTGATAATATATATATATATATATATATATATATATATATATATATATATATTTTATATTATTGGTTTTATGTCTCTAGAAAAACTTGAATAATATAGAAGCCAGCATCACTAGTCAAAGTAAGTAACCTCATTCTAGATTATGGACCATTTCTTGAAGCAAAGGTTGGGTGATCACTATTATATGAGGCATGTGAGAGGCTCGCGGAGTACAAGCATCTTAGCAAATTGTGCCTCTGGAGTGGCGCCACACCAGCCATTCTCAGCTCTGCACGTGTCACTCCTGATGTGACAGTATTTGTATCTCCCTGCTATCCTTTGAGGGCTGCTCAGGAGGGTCCCAGGCTGACTTGGTCTTGGATGAGGGAACAGTGGGCCTAACCAGCACCCAGCCATTCAGCCCTATTGGACAGAGGGCAGAGTTCAGGCTAGGCCAGGTGACAATGCCCCTCCCCTTTCTATTTATCCTAGAGAGCTTTGACACAGTATCATCACCACTCTTTGGCTTGGTGGCAGAGCCGCTCCTGCAACCTTCTGCTATGTGTTCCTGATGGAAATCTCCCTAATCCGCCCTACAGTCATAGCTGCATTTTCTCACCTCTTCCTTTCCTGAAGAACCCCTTTCAGTGCAGGCAAATCATCTCTAGAAGTTGATTCCCTCAGAAGTTGCTCTTGCTTCGTGGGTGACAAGCGCTGTCAGTGCTGGATCATCAGTGCACTCTGGGAGGCCATATGGTGTACCCCTACAGGGGCTGCAAATGGAGTTCTAGCCCTCAGCAGGTGACATGAAGGTCTACCATTTCTTACAATGTGTGTTGTCCTATTTGGCAGCCATAGACCACTTGTGGTTATTTATTTATTTATTTATTTATCTTTTTTTTTTTTTTTTTTTTTTTTTTTTTTTTTTTTTTTTTTTTTTTTGCTGTCTCAAGTTGCCTTCAGTGTGGGTCTGGGGATCAAACCACCATCCCCTGTACCTGACTAGGCTTGCCCATGCATGCACTTAAACTACTGAGCTAACCCAAAAGCCCTATTTGTGGTTATTTAAATTAAAACAAAAATCCCAGTCCCTTGGTTACTATGGCCACATGTCAAGGGCCTAAGAGCTCTAGTGACTGGTGGCTATGCTCATGAGTGGTGGAGGAAGAACAGCTCTATCATCATAGATGTCCTATGCAGCGTTAGCTCACAATTACATAGGCTGAAAGTTCCAGGATACACAGCATGCAACTAGGAGATCCAGGAAGTTAGCGGTGTGAGGAAAGGGACTGAGAAGCAAGGAAGCCTCAGGGAAGCTCCCAGTTTAGGGGTAAAGCAGTTCTATTTCATCTCAGTCATTCAGGTGGAGAAGGGGGAGATTCTCCCTTCCTACACCTCACGTGCTCATCTTTTCAGTGAGAATAATATCACAGGACTGTGAGGATAATTACATGAACACATGAACACATTATACTTATCATGACACCTAACATATGTATTAGACTTGATTTATGGTATTTCTTATTCACAAAATAAAAATTCTCCTAAAAGGGGCCACTCTGAATGCCACAATTAGGTAAGGAAAATATTACATGGACAGCTCTTGTGTCAGTGTATCCCACAGCACTGTCTCTTACTGAGACCAAGCACTGCAGGAAGCCCCAAGACTGATGAGTTCTTGAATCCCCTCACTACAAGGCTATCACAGTACATGACCATGAGGGAGGTGGGGGAGGGGTAACCAAAGAGACACAGAAGAAAGAAGAGTGTTAACAAGCTTCTGTTTCAAAAGTGAATTGGGTCAGTAGAGAGAATGAGCACAAGAACTAGAAGAAGAAAAGGTAGATAAAGAAAGAAAGAGAAAAAGAAGAAAGAACAGAGACAGAGAAAGGGAGGAAGAGAAGGAGAGAGGGAGAGGGAAGGAGGGAGAGGAAGAGAGAGGGCAAGACAGAGACAGAGAGTGCAATGTTTTTGCGCCACACAGAGAAAGCTCATTCTCATGGCTCTGACTTTTTGGCCATGTTTGAATCTTCCAATCTGAGATGAGTGCTCAAGCTCTGCGATCTATCCTGGCTGAAGCTCCCTGGAGGATGGAGCTTCACCGCTGTCTAGACCAGGTTAAAGTATAGAAGTGGTCTGAGGAGGCTTGGTGTCTCTCCTGTCACTGCACAGTTGAAATTCAAAGTGCACCAATCAGACTTCTTCACAGACAATGACAAGCTGTACAGTGAGTTATAACCTTCTGAAAGCGGTAGTAGGACGTGGAACAGGAGAAGGTACTTTTGCTTACTTCCTGCCAGCATTTTGGAGATAGGTATTCTTCATCACTCATTCATTCATTCATTCATTCATTCATTCATTCATTCATTCATCCTTCCATCCAAATCCTAACACATTCCCTATTAGGTTGTTGAGTCCATGCTGGGAAAACTGCAATGTGTGGCATCTGGAGAGTTCTTCCCTAATGGCTGCCTCTGACCCTTCTGTCCCCTTGGAAGCACTTGTTAAAAAATGGCTGAGGGCTAAAAGTGATCTGTCTGATGAAGAAAGCTGAAAACTGCCGGGGGACAGACCTGAGGCTGCTACTCTAAGACTCCCTCCCTTGTGAGTCACAGGAACCATAGCTCCCATTTAATAAAGGAATGCTAGACACTGTCCAAAGTATTGCACTTGCTTCTTAAAGTAATTGTATGAGGCACAGCTGCTATTTTCATCCTCATTATTTTCACAAAATAGTAGGAAGAAGGGCAGTGTTTAAATGGAGAGATCCACTTTTGAGAGCAATTGGTTCCAGTTTACGCACATGAGATAGGAGATTCAGTTGGTGCGCAAAATAGTATGAGCAGTAGGCAAAAGCCCAGAATATGATACACACTTCTGATGGAGCCTTACAGGGCACAGTAAATGGCACCTCCTCAATTTACGAATTTAATTCTTCCCATGATTCTGGTCACAAACTAAATGGGATGAAAACCAAATCAAATCGATGGTTCAGCTCAATGTTGACTTCATGGGGAAATTGGCTTTGGTTCTCATCCAATTTAGTTTGTGACCAGAACCATGGGAAGTTCATGGACCCAGGCACAGCTGCAGTGTGGTGGCAGGAATGGAGGTCTTGGAGCCAGACTCAGATCTCAGCTCTGCCACTGTCTAGCTGTGTGACTCTGGGGAGGCCTATAGCTCTGGGGAGACACAGACTACTTTCTGTGTCTGTTTTTCATAGCAAAATGGAGCTACTACTAGGACTAGGACTTGGCCACAGAATTACCATGAGGATTCAATGAATCAAAGCACCTATTGCCAGGCCTGCCACACGGTCTGTACTGAGCATGATGGTTTTTCCTTCTGGGATTGGAACAGGCTGGATGACTCTTTTCCTGCAGTTCTTGGCAGTCACAGATATAAGCTTTGCAGTTGAGGATATCATAGTATTGAAAAGGGGGAAAAAAAAAGAGGTGAGTAACTTCTCCCTCAGCTGTGATACATGGAAAACAGGTCAATCAGGGGTTTCTTGCAGACAGTTCATTCATTCATTCAATCATTCATTCATTCATTCATCTATTCATCTGAATCCTAACAAATTTCCTTTTAGTCTGACAGGTCCATCCAGGATAAAATGCACCATGTGGGATCTAGAGTCTTAGTTTTTATCCAGAGTCCCTTTCCTAACATGTCACATTGGACAAATCATATTACCAGTCTGGACCTCATTTTTTTCCATAAAATTAGAAAACAGGGGCTGGGGAAATAGCTAAGTAGGATAAGCACTTGCCTGGCAAGTGCAAGGGCCTGAGTTCAATCCCTGGTTCCGAAAAAAAAAAAAAAAAAGAAAACAAAGGAGACAAAATACATCAAGCCCTGGAAAGTACTTACAAATGCAATTTTTGGTAACTGTGTAAAGTGTCAACTAGAAGCATGGTTTTTAAAATAAGCACTAGAATGAAAAATGACATGGGGAATGGAGGTGAGTTTTTGGATAAGCAGAGCAATGGGGAAAACCCACAGGGCCACTAACCACCTGCACTTTTGATTCCTAGTGGGATTCTGCGTGAGTCATTTCACTTCTGTTTGCCTCAGTTTCTCCCCCCTCCCACAGACATTGCAATCTGGGATGTTGTTAGAGTTAGATAATTAGAAACTCTCACCCTTTCTAAATAGAAATGTTATAAATTCCTCAAGACTATAAATATGGTCTCACATCTATTGCTCAGAACCTTGTGAGAAGAAAACTACCCCATCACTTTCTAAAAGAATCTTACATTTTGAAAATAACAAAGGGGAAAAATAAAGACCCTTCAGAATTTTTCAAATATACTCCTCTTCCTCCTCAGCACTTCCTGAGAGATGAAAGCCATCAAAAGCATTTGTTGTTGGCTACTTACTACCCATGGCTGTTGAAGGGAACCCAGGAAGGCGGCAATGCCCACATCCTTCTCTAAGCAGCATCTCAGGCCCTACCTGATCTTTACTAATGCTTTTTTCCCCCAAAATATGAATCTGACTTAACTAAGGCAACCTGTGTTATGTCCAGTGTTAGACATCATGATTCCCCTTCTTAAGGGCTTAAGAAAAGTCACTATCCAAGAACAAGACGGACAGACAGATACTGCTGTAATGTCATAGTATCTTACCATATCTGAAAATACCTTGACCTGATCTTAATGAAGGCCATCAGTAGAAAGCTTGGCATTTAAGTAGTGCTCAGTAATTGCAGATAAAGCTGCCATTTGCTTGCTAGATTTGATAATATTTTCTCTTGCTTGCTAGATTTGGTATTGCTTTCTTTTGTTCTATGTTCTACCAGTAGGTTTTGGAGGCTTCAATAAGAGGCTTGGACAACAGTATCTTTGGTGTGGTTTTTATGTGGTTCCTTTCAATAAACAGTAGTCCTGATGAGGTTATGCAAATTTTGAGGTTACTGAGAATTTTCCATGGAGTTTTATGCTCTCAAATTGGGATAGTTCTAGAAAAACCCACAAGGCTCCTTGTTTTGGACCACATCTAGATGTGTCTCCAAAGCTCATATGCTTATAGGTAGGGCTGTACAGACCTTGCTGGACCTAGGGTCAGTGATACTGGGATGAAGGGGGTATAGTACTTAAAGAGTCCACTGAATACAATTAGCATAGTTCTGGGTGTGGCTGACACATATTTACCGAAGACAAGAAGACCAACTTTGGATGAGGGTGCACCACCTAAAAGGCATCTTTTTCATCAATGGGATGAAAGGGAAAGGCAGGCTGACTACTTGCTGCTTTCTGCCTGCCGCGCTATGGACAGTTTCTTCTCTGTGATGCTCTTCTGCCATGACACTCTATTTTGGAGCAAGCTGACTACAGACTGAAACCCCTGCAAACTGTGAGCCAAAATAAACCTTTTCTTCTTTATCTTATGAGTGTCTGGTATTTTGTCCTAGAATGAGAAAAGCAAGTAGGACAGAGAAGTGAAACCACTACTGTGATACTTGTTAGTCATGTGGTTCAGAAGCCACTGAAATGGATTTTTGGAAGAATTGGGAAAGGCTCAGTGTTGCTGACTGAAGAAGTAGTCCTGGAGTGTGCCTGATGGGAGATTCTGTCCATCATTCAGAACACCAGAAGGCTGAAGAAATGTTGCTGGTAAAGACTGTTTTTAGCTGCTTTAGGTACTAAAACTATGGACTTTCATTAGGAACAAGAACTGCATTGTCCATTAGATGCCAGACATGTATTATCTTTTTGCAGAAAAATTTTTATATTTTGCTCATGTTCAACAATTTTGTCTAAGACTAAATGTAGCAGAATAATTAATGTGGCTGAGGAAATTTTAAGACAGTATAATTGTGAGGCAGTACCATGGCTGTTATTTGGAGCTTTAAACCAGGTTTGTGTTGAGAATCAAGAGAAAAGAGCCCAACAGAATGATTTAAAATATTTTGAGTTTGGCTAGAAAGGAAATTTTGGTAAAGTTCTGGACTGAAAAATGGACCAGAGGAGAACTTGGTTCCTGAGAAGGTGATAGACAATAGAAAAGATAGCTTGAGGACTTTATAAGAACCAGTAGGACTCTGCCCATTGCAGCCTCAAAATTAGAAATGTAAACGACATTGCTTTGAGCAGAGAGCTCCAGAGTACCATACTCCAGAATGGTGGCCTAGGGAAATTGCTCCCAGAGATTAGGAACATAGCACTCAACAATTCAAGTACTTGGTCCCTGTAGCCAAAAGAGAAGGAAAACCTCAGCACCATCTACACAGATGATTTAGTTGCATGCATAATGCAAGAGTTGTGGGGTCACAAGGCTTCCATCCATATTTAAGAAGAAGGTCTGGAGGCAAGGCTGTGGGCTCCTGAGAAGACCATCTGTGAATCTGTGAGAGTGCAGCCAAAGGTTCAGTGAAAACCTCACAAGGGTGAAAAAGCCAGGAATGTGGCTTGTCTGCAAGGAATGAGCAAATACATCCCAAGAGAGAAGACATGAGAGCTGCAACCATCAGTGATGCTGTAGCGGTTGAACCACCCAATCCTTTTGGAGTACACATCTTGCCATGGATTTCCATGGATACTTGACATGGAACTGTGGGACTTAATGTTTACCATGCTAGATTTGGACTTACTTTTGTCCTATTGTTTTCTATTTCTCTATTTGTACATTTTGGATTTATATTGCTTGTCTTGTGCCATTGTTTGTTGGAAGTGTTTAACTTTCTTTTTATTTCTGCAGAGGCTCAAAG
>PVKN010027689.1:0-13457 GCA_004027915.1 Capromys pilorides | reverse complement strand
GAGGAAAAGCTAAAAGCATTCCTCTTAAAAGCAGGAGCAAGCGGGATGCCTCCTACCAGTCCTTCTAGTCAACATAGTACTTGAAACATCAGCCAGAGCAGTTGGGCAAGAGAAGGAAATAAGAGGGACACTTAGAGGGCGAGAAGAATTAAAATTATTACTATGCAGAGATATGATACTCCACATAGAAGATTCAACGGATTCCACCAAGACTTCTTAGAATTAATAATAACCTTATGCAGCGTATCAGTGTACAATATCAACACACAAAACTCATCAGCAGCTGTGTACACCAACAAGGAACAGGATGAGAAGGACATTATGGAAAGAACACCATTCACAGTAGCTTCAAGAAAATAATGACACATGTAGGAATTAAGCTGACCAAGGAAGTGAAAGACCTCTACAAAGAACACTACAGGACTCTGAAAAAGATGAAGAGGACATGAGAAAAGGGAAAGTTGGCCCCTGCTCCCAAAAGAATGGAATCAAGACTGTCAAAATGACCATACTCGCAAAATGTAGACAGATTCAAGGCAGTCGCAGTCAAAATACCAACAGCATATTTTATAGATATAGAGAAAAGCAGGCCTAGAGTTCATATGGAACAAGAGGTGGCGCAGCACAGCCATTCTGGGCTACAAGAACGAAGCGGATAACACAGCAACGCCTGACCTCAAGCTGTGCTGCCAAGAAACAGTGATAAAAGCAGCACTGTACTGAAACCAAAACAGATACGTGGAGCCATGGAGCGGGACTGAGGGTACAGAAACTTCCCAGGACACAGTTAGCTATTTGATTTTCAACAAAAGGGGCAAAAGCATATATTGGAGGGAAGACAGCCTATCCAACAAGTGGTGCTAGGAAAACTGGTCATCAATATATAGAAGATTGAAAGTGAGTTCTTATCTCTCACATATACTAAATTAAATTAAAATGGGTCAAAAATCTAAACATTAAATCTCCTGGAAGATAAAATGGGTAAAGCACTTGAAGAAACAGATGTAGGAAGATGTTTTGTAAGTGGAACTTCCATAGCACAAGAAGAAAAACTAACTGAAACAGTGAGATTATATCAGATTAAAAAACTTCTGTGCAGAAGAAGAATCAGTCCATACAGTGAATAAAAAACCTACAGAATAGGGATTTTTTTTTCCAGCTAATCATTGAAAGACTAGTGTCTAGATTATACAAAGAATTCAAGTGATTACACCATCTAAAATGAAAGACCCGGTCAAAAAATGGCCAAGAGAAAGGAACAGATACTTCACATGGGAAGAAATACAAATGGTGAACCAAGATATGATAAAATGCTCCACAAGACTGGCTATTAGAGAACCACAAATTAAAATAACACTAAGATTTTGTCTTACTCCAGAAAGAATGGCAATCACTAAGAAATTAAAGTGTAACAAATGCTGCTGTGGCTGTGTGAAAGGGAACCCCTCTTTTATCCTTGGTGGGGATGTAAACTAGCACAGCCATTGTGGAAAGCAGTATGTAGTTTCTCAAAGAAAGAAACCTGAAACTAGAAATTCTGTAAGACCCAGAGATTCCTCTGCTAGGCGTATTCCCCAAAGAGCATATACATCATCTACATCATACTGTAGTGATACTTGCATGCTAATGTTCATAGCAACAGAACTCATGATGTTCAGAACCTGTAGAGACTGTATAGCCATCAATAGATGACTGAATAAAGAAAATATTACACACACACACACACATACACACACACACACACACACACACATACACACACACACATTACTGTGCTTTAGGGGAGGTTTATTTTTTGGTTTTGGTGCCAAGGACCAAACCCAGGGCTCCCAGCTTGTTAGGCAAGCATTCTACCACTGAGCCAAATCCCCAGTTCTTACTGTACTTTAAAGAAGGACACATGTGAAACATTTGTAGCAAAATGAATGCACCTGAAAAGCATAATGTTGAGTGCAGTAAACCAGACACACAAGCTTAAAAACCATACAGTATCTCTCATTTGAGTGAAGCAAAGCACAAACAGAATGGTGAGCATGCATAGAAGAAGGCGAGGCGATGGATCTCTTGCAACAGGGAAGGGGCCGAGGGAACAAGGGCAAGGGGTAAGAAATACGTATCAGGTACAGGAACCTACTAACCTCGATTGTAAACATTTACACTATAACGTGAGCTGAGATTCATATCAAGAAGAAAGAAAATGGGATAGGTAAGTTGGAGGAGGGAGGAGGGAGATGGAAAGAAGGGGACAGGGAGGAGAGGAAGGGACGAGGAAAGGGACTAAACACCAAAGAAGAAAGCTCTGGTGTGTACATGGAACCACTCCCCAAGATGACTGCAAACTACGTAACCTGCAAGCATGTAAGAATACAATAAAACATGTGTAAAAGAGGTTAAACGCAGTGGGGATCAAAGCCTAAATTTATACTTTGTGCAACAGCTTCTCATTCTAGAAAGTGATTCCAAGGAAACACAGAAGATCCGTGTGCAGAAGTGCTTGGGCGCTGCTTGTAAGGAGCACGGAAGTGGACAAGACCTCAGCATCCAGGAGCAGATGAATTATATCCTGGGCCTGTCGCACACTGGAATCCGTGACAGCCACGGCAAAGTGTCCCCAAAGGCTCTGTCACAGAAAGGGGTCCTCAATGTAGTCTTTATTTTTTTAAAATTTTATTTGTTTATTTATTTATTTTTGGTGCAGGGTCTCGCTACACAGCTCAGACTTGGAGTGAATCTCTTCTCTCAGTCTCACCAGCATTGAGGTTACAGGCATGCACCACCATGCCCAGTCTTGGTGGCCAGCACAGTGCTCTAGGGGTTCTGGGGCTGGCACGCATGTAATACTAAGGATCGATCCCAGGTGCTTGAGCTTGCCTCTCACTATAGTTTTTAATTTTTTTTTTTTTTGGGGGGGGTGGAACCGGGAATCAAACTCAGGACATCGTACTTGCCAGGCAGGCACTTGTGCCCCTGAGCTATCTCCCCAGCTCCTTCTCACTATAGTTTTTAAAGGCACAGCAACTGATGGAAGAATTTGTACACTTTTAAAAGCAGACACATACCCAACACTATGTTTCTTTGAAAATAGTTTTAAATTAAAATATACTAATGAATGGGTGAAGACCATCATAACAAGAAGCACCTTGCGCTGTGCGGCAGGAGAGCTGGTGAGGAAACAGTAATAGCACCAGTAATTCATACGTGGGGATATTCTAGAATATAGGCACCGTGGCACTGATTTGAAATTTCTGAAAGAGAATGCAGAGGCAGTTAAAGGTTGATGGAACCTCGGGAAGAAGGCTCAAAAGTTGTCAGTGAGTGACGGAATGAGCAGGCGCCAGCAGGACGGGCCAGATCCAGGACTGATGCCTGTGCTGGGCATCAGAGAGGAGCATTTTCCTGCAGGAGAAAAGGATCAACAGTAGGATGAGGTGGAAAGGGGGAAGGATGGGAGGAAGAAAGGAAGAAGGGAAAGGGTACTCTGGGTAATAGCAGGGAGTAACTTTCACACCCCGCAGTATGGACAGTTGGGAAGGCACTGATCGCGCAGGGGTCATCTGACAAGGACAAGAAGGCCATGGCCACAGATGCTTTTGTCTCTGTCGCCCTTTCTCTGCACAAGTTTATCAGAACTTTGCACAAGCGCAGCTGCCCAGGCCTCCCTCGGGACACAGTCATCCGAGTCACAGGGCGCTGGGAATTTTCAGGCTGCTAAGCGCTCCTGTGAGTAACTGAGATTGCAAATCGTTTTGGGGAGTAAAGAAAGAGCAGCGCATAGAAAGAAAACTGGAATGAAAGCCAAAAGGATGCCTACAACAGCTATCAGTGGTATCAAAATGAGGAAACGTCACCGGAGCCCAGAGCAGGGCAGGCGTGGGCAGGAAGGCGCAGCCAGGGGGCAGCAGGGCTGTGAGCGTTCACCCGTCTGCCCATCGACCCCCTTTCAGTTCATTTATTGTTTTTCTCTCTTTTGAGACAGACTCTAGCTATGCACTCAGGCTGGCTTTTAATTCTCCACGCTGTTGTCCCAGCCTCCCCAGTGTTGCGTTTGTGACCGTGTATCACCATGCCTGGGTAGATCTTAGTGGCTTCCCACCGCTAGACCTATGTCACTGCTGGTCACAGAGCACTTAGGTCAGAAGCACTTCTTCCTGTCAATGCCTGAGTTGCAAACTAATTAAAATGGAAAATCTTTATTGAGTAAAGATGAATATTCTCATGCCAGTGATGGAGATCACGCCAACACTGGTGTTTTCTGAAGCCAGAAGCTTTACAAACCTTACATATTTATCAGCCTCAAGCACTTAAATCTTTTAAATGTTAGACTTAGATAACAGAAGGAGGAAGTTTAGCACTCAAAAGAGTATCATTTATTCTATGCTTTGGTTGGTTGAGACAAAACATCCACTCACTGGCGTAGCTTTCTGTTTCATTTTTAATCTGCCATTGTATTTTAGCAAACAGTAAATACTGTTACCTTCATCTGTGAAAGTGCTAATCCCATGAGGATTAAAGGATGGCAAATCCAATTTATTCCCTATGATGTTCAGTTCTAATACTGCTGGATTATCTTCCTTCAGGTCCATCAGGAGTATTTTTCCTGGTTTATCAGGTTCAAAACTCTTTAATCCAGGGTATTTTAATCCCTGAAAGGCAGGAGGAGAGAAGGCAGGCACATCACAACCACTTCGAGGGCTGAGAGAGGAGGTTGGTGGTGGTGGGCACGCAGGAGCTGCTCCTGGCTGCAGGCCAGGTCCCAGGGCCACAGACGCCTGGAGGCCCCCTGGGACCTGCTGGGAACCACCTGCTCCTGCAGCTCCCTGCACAAACCCACCTCTTCCCTGAGGTGAGGCTGGTGGTGGCACAGCTAGCAGCCCACCCAAAGTCACGGGACAGCCCACTTTTTTTAAAGTGAGCATCAGTATAGAGAAGGTCTTGGTGAAGGATTTAACTTGTCAACTCCAGAAAGTGTCCTAGAGCAAAATCCCTGAAAGAAAATACTCACAGTACTAAGGAAAGCCAGTCCACTGGGCAGTATTTCCAAGTCTTCAGAGCCAGAATCTGCAGAAAAAAGACAAGTTCAGGTTGCTACTGATTCTTGCAAGAATCTAGAAAGCCCTTTTTCAATACCCCTAACTCAAAAATAAGACTCTGATACATTCAGAGTTACTTATTCCCTCATTTATTCAAACTGATGGATGTGATTACAGAGAAATTTTAAACACACTGCTATCATTACAAGTGTGATTAAAATTTACATTTAACAAATTTATTTCAAACTGGTGGACTAGAGCCCTTCCTCAGTCTGATCATTGATGGGAAGTTTATGGAGATTAACAGGAGGCACATGCACCTGGAAAAAGGTTGCTGTTTTTTTAAAGGTGGAGAATATAGTGTAAATATACATTGACATTTAAGAGTTCCAAAGAGAACACTTTGAAAACCAAATTAAAAAGATAAGCAAATTCTAAATGCTTCAGTTAAAATATGGGTATAGCTTGGGATGATTAAGAAAATACATTCACTATTCCTCATAAGTATGAACTAGACACTGGGGATATAGTTCCACGGCACAGCACCTGCCTGGCAAGCACAAGACCCTGAGTTTGAGTCCCTAATACAAAAAAAAAAAAAAAAAAAGAAGTTTTAAAAAAGTACTGACAAAATATTACTCTTTTAACTCTTTCAATGTTGTATCTTTCAAGTTAGTTACATTTCAAGTTAATCATACTTTACTCTTTTTTTAATTTTTCTTTTCATTTTTCATGTACTTGGTACAGGGTCTTGCCATGCAGCTTGAACTTGTAGTGATCCTCCTGTTTTCAGCCTCCCCAAACACTGGGGTTGCAGGCATGAGCCACCATGTCTGATAGTTAAGAACCATCAGTTCTTAGTCATACTTTAAATATACTTACTTTCTTAAGAATTTCAATTAAGCTAGAGATAAATGAACTGTTTGGTTCTATATTCATACTTTTAGTGGGGTTGTATGCTTTTCAAATAATTCTGGTCTTACAATGACTGGATGAGCTGTCTGGTCTAGCCTCTGAACTGAAATCAACTGAGAAACAGTTCTAAAAACAAAAACCATTACCCACCCAACACATATGAAGAGCATGTATCTCAAACAAGTTATCCTCAAGTACTAAGGCTGGTTGGTTGAAAATAAATGGGGAGTTTCAAGGTCCTGATTTTGATCTCTGGTACCACAAAAAAAGGGAGGGAGTTGAGCTCTGGGACACTATGGTTGTCAACAGCTGCAGCTCTTCTGCCCTGTCATCCTCGCTGCCAGGACCAGCCTTCTGCAATGGAGACCAGGATGCCCTGCCCAGCTTCCCTTGCAGTTAGGACACCGGCATGTCATCTGGCTCTGACTGATGAGATCTCAGTGGAACTCTAATGACAGCTTCTGGGAAAAACCTTCCAACCTTCCTGAGCAGAGATCTTGTGGTAATTGCAAGGTCTGTGAGAGCTTTAAAAGAAGTATTCTTTCCTGGATGCTTCGTCTTGCTTTTCTTTGGTCTTTTGTCATCTCCTAGTTATATTACTGCAAAATTAAAACTTGTTCTGAACATTGTTTCTGCATTACTGACCAAACAAAAAATGATCAAAACTGCCAGCACACTGTCAATAGCTTAGTGAAGTCAAAAGTCAAACTATACGGGGCCGGCGAGATGGTTCAGTGGTCTAAAGCACCTGCTTAGGAAAGCTCAGGCAACTGCAGGGACTGTGGTTTAATCCCCGGCACCACATGCTGCGCTAGCCCCACCACCAGGGCAGGCTGAGCCAGCCACAAAATAAATCAATAAAGAAACAAACAAACACAACAAGCAAACAAATAAATAAATAAATAAAATTAAAAAAAAAAAAGTCAAACTATACAAGATGTATAATTAATTACGGACAATAATACTCTCCTGGTTCTACGTTGTATTTTTCAACAAAACTAAACATGCGTTTATGAAGTAAATAGCAAGACCAAGTACTGGCAAGTCAAATGAGTCCTTCAACTACTTATACGTACCTACTCCCTTAACAAGAGTACAGTTAGGAAGTTCCACTGGTGTCACTTCTCGGAAAGCGTTAAGTCGTTTTCTGGAAGGGAAAATAACACACACACATGCACCATTTGAAAATTAGAATAAAGTTGCAAAGGTGAAGCAGTCCACAGATTTTCCTTAACTGTACTTTGCCTGGATTATAACCCTACGGTCAGTGGCCAAGTTCAGTGCAAAACCAGCGGGGACTTTGGGGCATGACATTGAGTTGTGTAAGCGCACAGAGGTGGACAGAGTCACAAAAGAGACACAGGGTGTCCACTCCATGCTCCGTGCATTTTGGCAAGAGTAGGAACTATGTCATCAGTCATGTGGAGACTCCTGGGAGGGAAGTCGAGTTCAATGGCAACGTGGTTTCAATTTAGCCCTGTAATGTCTTAGAGTTACTGACGCACGGGCCTCCTAGGTTCTAGCCAGACTGGCTCCACTGCCTGGCCCGGGCATCTGCTTTTAGATGTAGTTCTTCTGAATGCAGATATGTTTAAAGGATTTCAAAGAAAAACATAGTCAAAGCCAGCTTACACAAAAGCTTTTCATTAATGTGTATGCCTAGACACACATGTATATGCACATGCACAATCAAACAACCATCTTTTTAAATCTGAGAACATAACCACTGTTATGCTTTGCGTATAGGTGGCCCCCCCCCCCAAACCTCATGCAGTTATGGTGCAGCTTCTGGATTTGTAATTGATTATTGTGGGTGTGGGTGCTGCACCTCCCCTGGGGCAGGTGATTTGCATTTCAAAGTAAGGAGGGAAGAGAAGTTAGCTGCTTGAGCTGCTGCTACTCTCTCTTGCTCTTGCTCTTAGCTGCCACCATGAACAGCTGCCCTCTGCCATGAGCCACCCTGCCTTGGAGCCAGCTGAGTATGGACTGAAACCTCTAGTAACCGTGAGCTAAATAAACCTTTCCTTCCCTCATCTTGAGAGTCAGGGATTTGTCCCAACAATGCGAGAAGAGAGAAGAGGAAATAAGACAACCACCATGGAGGAATTCTTGGGTGAAAGACAAAGAGAAAAGAAACACATGTGAGAAGGAATTTAACAGCAGGATGTCTGGCCAAAGCAAAGGGGATATTTGAAAACAATCAAGCAAACAAACAAAAAACCATTATGGTTTAGCAGAAGGACCAAAACAATAAATATAATTTCTAGAGCAAATTATATGTTTCCAGAAACATCTATGAATCTTACTTTCCAAATATGGGCTGAGGAAATTCTTAAATTGCCCCCTTGGAGATTTAGTGTCACTGAAGAAGGACTGGCTAGAGGTGAGCAGACTGTGCACAGGTCTTAACCAACGTGCGACAGACTCTAATGATCATCACTGAGCTTTCACTAACTCATTGATTCATTCAGAAATTCCACTGCTCAGGCAGGACTGGCCTGGTGGGGATCAGCACTGCAGAAGCGCTTCTGTTGGCCCCATGGGCAGTTGGAGCGGAGAACCAGAGATGCAGCGATGAACAGGCAGGGAGACGGTTGAGTCTGGAAGGAGACTGTGGCTTCTGGAAGAATCAGTGTGAATTCAGAAGGCAGACTTCAAGGGAACAGAGTCTACCAGGGGTTCTGGGGAACTAAAATGGGAATCTGACAGCTCGATGACAGAAGTTTGCAAAAAGAAGAAGTAAAACAATAGAGCAGGGATTCTCAAGCTTTTGTGACCGAGAAACACATTAGGAAAAGCTTTATAAATGGCCCAAATGCATATGCAGTACACACACACACACACACACACACACACACACACACACACCTCACCCCCATCTGAAATAGGTGGGCAAACAATACCCTTATGCATGTGGTGCATTGTTACCTTCTCTGGTTAACTCTACTTTGTTTATTTAAAATTCCTGGTCATAAGCTACTAAATGGATTTCTTTTTCTTTTCTTTTTTTTTTTTTTGCGGGCCCAGGGATTCAACTCAGGACCCTGCACTTGCCAGGCACTTATCCTACTGCGCTATCTCCCTGGTCCAAGTACTAAATGGATTGTGATCCAACATTAGGAAGCACCTCAGTCAAGCAAATATGTAGTGCATGTTCATAGAACTGCCCCAACAAACTGAAAGGATGAGTATAGCATGTCAGTGGTGAATGAAGATTGTAAGTAGAGACAATGCAAAGAATGCTCTGGAAAAGGGGAATCAAGGATGTGAAATTGCTGAATGAGCCAAAACTTGTGAAAAATGCCCCAAATAGCCAAGTTGGGCATGTCCCCACAATCAGAACCACAGGAAAAGCAAGCCACTGCCTAGTTCCTAAGGCTCATTGAATCTGAGCTATTCACAGAGGACAGAGCAAGGCAGAGCTGTGGGCATTCTGCTGCCATACGTGCATCTCTCTCCCACAAGGTGGTCTCTCACCTGTAAATGGTAGCATATTCACAGTGAACGGAAACCTGGCCAGCCAAGTCTGCACCCAGTTGCTTCGAGTTGTAATTCAGGGCCCGCACAAGTCATATTTCAACAGGCCGGCATTGACCCTGTCATTCAGGTGCTGTGTGCACTTTCACTTACCATCAAAACAACTTCCAGAAGCATTGTTCTCCCTAATTACAGATGACTAAGATTAAGAGGGCTTCTAAGATTAAGCCACACAGTTATGAAGTGGCTAAGCTGGGATTGGAAGCCAAGAGGAATGCAGGTCTCCCATCAAATGCTCTAATAAGGCAGAATTTATGCATAACACTGTTTGGCACTTGAAAGCGGCTCTTGCTATCGTGTTACTTTATCCAGCGCTTATTTTTCTACCTAGTCTCAAATGTTCAGGAAATATTTTGTCAGGCCCTTGAAGGAGTTCACCTGCTTCAGGCCCGAGAGCTACAGTTCAGTGAGATGCACCCCCAAGCCTCTGTGCTCTGTGCAGAAATCACACCACCTCGCTGTGAATTGTCCTGCGCAAACACACGCTGGCCCCTGCCAGAGGGCCTGCTGGCACCCAGAGGTCATGCTGAAACCTCGGGGCCAGCTGTGCCCTGCGCAGTCAAGCTTCTGTCACCCTCCTTGTGCCTTCACTCACTGTCCCCCCCATGTGCCAGGCTCCACACTGAGGGCTCTCCCACATACTACCTCATTTAATCTTCCTCAGCAATCTCGGAGACATATTCTCGTTTTCCTTGTTTTATTGGTAAGAAAACAATCATTTCCAAGTGGTCTCTTATTTACAAAGGTAAAGTTTGGATTTGAAATTAGATTTCCTGATAGTAAGGGCTCTCTATGCATTCCCTTTTTTTTTCCTCATGTTGTCTCTCCATCTGGAACGCCTTTTACCTCCTCCTCCAGGGTGAGGACCCTTCTGGACTCCCTGCAGCTTTGCCCAATCTTCCCTAACTCTCTGTCCACCCTCAGAACACTTCACACATGTACCCGTCAAGGCTCTTGCCCTGTGGTTTTAGCTGCCAGCTGTTGGTCCTGGTACTCCCTGTATGCTGCATGGGGGTAGGGGATGTGTGAAAACTGCATCCTGAGCATTCCAGTAAGTTCCTGAGTAAACCGGGCACTTGCAAAGGGAGGAGGCCCTGGAGATGTTCCCGGCTTGCTTTGCGGCATTCTGGCCTCAAGCATCAGCCTATGAAGGTGCTGTGTGTGCGCTGGCTGGGGAAGCTGAGGCTTGGAGGGTTACCCATCCTTGTCCTAGGGTTTCAATGAGGTATAAGAATAGCCAAGTGAGCTTTTGAGATCTTGCATGTCAATTACAAAGCAAACACCTATAGGACACCTGTGAGATGCCAGATTTGTATATATATCTCATTGTGATGGGTGTGATTATCCCAGTTTTCAGGAAGAGAACAAGGCTGAAACCTTCCTTGGGGTAAAGCAGTACCTAAAGGAGGAAAGGCTTCCTTGCCTCACAGTTTGTGGAATCACCTGACTCCAAAGCAGGGTGGATGGCAGAAGGATACTGCAGGGGAGAAACAGTGCATGGCATGGCGGTGGGAAGCAGGGATCCGCCAAGGGAACAAGGAAGGAAACACTCCCTTCCTGGCTACATCCCCAGAGACCCACCCCTTCAAAGCAGGCTCCGCCTTCCAGTGTCGTGTTTAGCTGTAAACCCATGGGGGGACCAATCCACTCAGAAGTACCATGCCCCCTGATCCAAGCCCCATTTCCAAGGCTTGTGGGGACATGGAGATAGAAACCTAAACTGTCGCAGTGATAAAACAATTTAAAAATTGGAGAGGTGGAACCCGAGCCAGGGAATGCTCAGGAATCCATAACACCACTCTGTCCACAGAGTGCATGGCCCAGAGTGATGGCAGAGATGCAGGGAAGGGCCAGGCTGCCACTGTGCCTTTCTTCTAGAAAAGGGGGGCACAGTGGTCTTGGCATCACAGCGGGCAATTTAGGGAGGCACCCATGCAGGGCTCTGTGTGCCACACCCAGAGGGTGCTGTTGTCCCAGACCTTTTTCACGCTGGTACGGCAGATGCCACCACACAAGGCTGAATGATGGCAAGGGCGGCAGGAGCAGGGGCTCGGGGAAGCTTCTCAACCCTTCCTCTCTGCTGCCTCCACCTCCGGGGCTCAGAAAGTCCCTCCAGGCCTGTCTTAGTTACTTTTTACTCATTGCTGGGACAAATACCCAACATTCAAAATGAAGGAAGAAAAAGAAAGGTTTATTTAGCTGACAGTTGCTGGAGGTTTTAGTCCATATTCGGCTGGCCTAAGGCTGAGTGGAACAGGGCAGAGAGCATTCAGTTCATGGCAGTGAAACAGCAACAATCACAACAGAGGCAACAGACCAACCAGGACGCAGAGAGCAACAGCTAGAGTCTCTTCTCTTTGTCTCTCTTTATATCACATTCAGGCTCTCTGCCTCAGTTTATGCGCCTTAGGCCACTTATAATCTCAGAAGGACTGAGACCCATAGTCCCATCTGTACTAAAACATATAATCCCAGTGGATCATGAGTCAAGTCGCAAACTCTAGGCGTCTCCACCTCATGATTGCATGAGACTTTGGCGGGACAACTAGACATAAACCATAACAAGGCCCCTGTTCTAGGTTTCCCCAAGCTCCCGCCAGCCCAGGCCCAGTAAATTCCTGTGAAAACCCTACACACATGTGCCCACATCTGTGGGTCAGGGCTATGGTGAGATCTCCCTTTGTTTCTCTTCTTTCCCTTGGGCAGACTCATGACCCTCCCTTAAAGGCAAATGCCTTCTCTCTGAAAGGGGGATAAAGGTTATGTTTTGATCATCTGGGACATTTTGTTCTGGTTCTAACACGAGTGGTGGCAGTACGTAAATGCCCCTTACAGAGCTGCGTAGCAACCCTCTCTGGAGTCTGTGAAGTAAAGCTGACCAGGTTCAGTAGTGTCAGTGGAACCTGAGACTGTACTTGAAGAGGGACCCCTGGCTACTCCTGGAGCTGCCAGCCCATAGACCCTTTCCAGTCAGTCACAAGGTGTTTGTGCCTTCCCAGAGTAGGCTGGTTTCCCTTCCGGCCCTGGGGCCAGCTACTCCAGGAGTCTCTGTCCCCATCTTTCACCCCTCTGTATAATCTCTTCTGACAACAAACAATACTGTGATGAATGCAAATTCACAGTACTTTTCCCATCATATAAACGCCTAAATCATTAACTGTTTGTTTTCTAATGTATTTCTAACATTCTGTTATTTCAAAATAGTTAGAGGAGAAAAACCACAATAATGAGTTAAAACCCTATCCTGAGTGAAAGCTTCGAATTAAACCACAAGAGCCTATAATTTTCAGAAATCCGAAATGCTGCATCTGTATTAATGTTTGACTTCAGAATAAATAGCATTATTGACTAAATCTTGTGGGATGATCTCTAGACTTTGAATCCCTGAAAAACTTACCATGAAACTTCTGATACGTTCTCCAAACATCCCCTCCCCCTCCAGCACCCTAGCAGGTTCTTCAGTACTTTAAAGGGAAGAGGGAAGGAATGTTTGTTGCACAACTACCAATCCCCACGGCCGTGTTGGGCGCTTCCTATGAATGTGTATTACTGTTCCCGGTTAACTAAAGCATTTTTCTTTAAAGCACCAAGTCTTTGACATAGCAATGGTTTGCTCACACTCCCACACTTAAGAGCCAAGGGTGGGTCACCATGCGCAGAGCCAGGGTTTGCCTCCTCCTGGCCCGAGCTCCCGGGGCCCTGGCGTTTGCTCCTAGGCCATCCGCCTGCAGGTGTTCTGCTCCACTGGCGTGGCTTCAGCTCTGGACCGTCTGTGCCCCTGGCAGGTGTGTGACACCGCTAGGCAGGGGACGCTGGAGCTTGGAGCTTGCTATCCCGAGACCACAGGACACCAGGGGTCCGGGCTGGGGACTGGGTCAGCGCACACCAGTTTCTGTGTGCTGACACCTTGGCTCCTGGCGACTCTGGCAGCTGCTGCCGTCTGCACCGCTCACAGGGTCCCTTCGAGCAGCACAG
>PVKN010027688.1:0-13455 GCA_004027915.1 Capromys pilorides | reverse complement strand
ATAATAATAATAATTATAAAATTATAACCAGGTATGGTAGCACATGCCTGTAATCCTAGCATTTGGGAGGCTGAGGCAGGAGGACTGCTGTGAATTCAAGGCTGACTTGGACTAACATAAGAAAACCCTGCCTTAAAAAAAAAAAATTTATCAGAGGCTGGGGAGATAGCTCTGTGGCACAAGTGCCTGTCTGGCAAGTGCAAGGTCATGAGTTCAAACCCCGGTCCTGCAAAAAAAAAAAAAAAAGTTATCATAGGTGACACATGCCTATAATCCCAGCACTTGGGAGGCTGAAAACAGGAGAATCACTACAAGTCTGATCTATGTAGTGAGACCTTGTAGACTCTGTACCAAACACATTTAAAAAATTCTCATAGTAAAAGACAGATTACTATTAATACTTTCAAAACACTCCTCCCTCTGCTTCAGACACACTGTACCCTGTCCTTGCCACTTTCCAAAGCACTTCTAGCTGCTCTTTCATGAGGGTCTTCAGGAAGTTTGATCACAAATACAGTGACTGCTGCCGCTGAGCACCATGCAACAGAAAGGCAGGCTCTAAAAATACCCCTATGGGGCCAGCAAGATAGCTCAGTGGACTAAGCACCTGCTTAGGCAAGCGCAGGGACCAGGGTTCAACTTCCAGCACCACATGCTGTGCTGGCCCCATCCCGGGTGCACTGAGCCAGCCACAAGACCTGGCACGGTGGCACATGCCTGTAATCCCAGCATTGGGGAAGCTAAAAACAGGAGGATCACTGTGAGTCCAAGCTGTGTAGTGAGACCCTGTACCAAATACATAAAAATACATAAAAAATAAAAAGGTAAAAGCACCCATATATCCTGGTCACCTTATTCACTAGATCTGGCACTGTGCAACTTCTGGCTCTTCCCCAAAATCAAAATGACACTGAAAGGTAAGTCCTTTAGAAAAAATTCAGGACACTGAGGCAGCCAGGACAGAGGAACTAAAGATACTTTCAGTGGTACAACTCCAAGGAGCAAGGTTTTATTTTGGCTCAGTTTCTGAGGTTTCAGTCCATAGTATGGGTCCCAAGGCAGGAAGATCACTGGAGAAGCACACCAGTGGAGAGCTGTCCCTTCACGGGGCTGGGCGCAGAGAGAGAAGGAGGCGGAGGGAGGGACATACTGGCTCAGAGCAGCCCGGGACTGCCCCTTCCAGCAGCCCAAGTCCCACAGCGCTTCAGCAGGAGCTCCACAGCAGCCAGATCAGAAAAGGTCAGGGTGCACCATGCAGTCACCTTCCCAGCCCCAGCTCTGAACACAGACGTACGTGTTTGTGTTTGTGACAGTGTCTCCCTATGTAGCTCAGACTGGCCTTGAACTCACTATGCAGCCTCAAACTGTCAGCAGTCCTCCTACCTCAGCCTCCTGAGTGCCGAGATTAGGACTGTGCACTATCACTCTCAGCCACAAGAGGCTTTGGGGGGACAGTTTTGTCCAAACTGTAATAGTAAATAAAACCACAAATAGGGGAGCCACTGCTGTACGTCAACAGGCCTTGTCCTTCCCTAGTGTCATTAATCTGTGCCACTGTGGCTCTTGGGTACTTTATATAGCAATTATTTTTTTTCTAGTACTGGTGTACTGGGAATTGAGTTTACGACCTCATGCCTGCCAGGCAGGCACTATGCCGCTGAGCTAAATCCCCAGCCCTATGTAGAAAAAAAAAAAAATTATTTTGTTTTGTTTTGTCTTTTTGAGACAGGGTCTCACTATGCAGTTCAGGCTGGCCTTGAGCTCACTTTTGTAGCCCAGGCTGGTCTCAAACTCACATCAATCCTGCCTCAGCCTCCCAAGTGCTGGGATTATTAGGCGTGTGCCACCACGTCCGGCTAAGTAGCAAAACTGAATACCATATTATTTGAAAAATACAGGCACA
The DNA here is from genome assembly GCA_004027915.1 of Capromys pilorides. Lineage (NCBI taxonomy): Eukaryota > Metazoa > Chordata > Mammalia > Rodentia > Capromyidae > Capromys > Capromys pilorides. Next base: position 11,552 of record PVKN010027688.1, on the reverse strand, counting down.
ACAGCACAGGGTGTAATCCCTGCACTAGAGAGGCTGAGGCAGGAGGAGAACAATGAGTCTGAGGTCAGTCTGAACTGCATGGAGATCCTGTCGTTTTTTTTTTTTTTAATTTAACTTTTTTTTAGACTTTATGTTATAGCTGGCTCAGCCTGCCTTGGGGTGGGACTGGCACAGCATGTGGTGCCAGGGATTGAATCAAGGTCCCTGTGGTTGCCTAAGCTTGCCTAAGCAGGCACTTTAGACTGCTGAGCTATCTCGCCAGCCCAAGATCCTGTCTTAATAAATTAACATGTTAAGGAAAATACACAGAAGATGCCAGTATACATGAGTTGGGTGAGGTGCCATGGGATTGCTCAGGAGGAAGCCAGGCAGTCTGCATGTGAGTTATTCCACCAGGAGGGCCAGAGGCTTCCTTTGGGACAGGGCAGAAAGACACCTCCTCAGAATATGGAGGGGAGTGAAGAGGCCTGGGGAGGGGAAAAGCAGCCTCCAGAGAGGAAGGGGTTCTCAACTCAGCACCTGGTCACATTAATGACAATGCCCAGGTCAGCCGCCCCCACCCCAAGAAGGTACACATTTGCATAATGTCCCACTCCTGCCTGGCATCCCAGAGCATTTGCATACAGATGGCAGCCTAGGCCTAACTCACAGTGACCCCTCTGCCCACCCTGGCCAGGGCCTGGAGGAAGAGGATGGAGAGAAGAGTGACCCTGGGTATATGGGGCTCCAGGAAGAACAAGTCTGTAGTGAGCTTCCCTCCCCCAGCAACCTTCTGTGGCTCTCTACTGTTCCTAGGAGTGGGACCCTGCTCCCCACACACATCCACTATGGTTCTGCCTTTTTTGGTGACAACCGGCTCCCCTTCCTGGGAATGCCCTTTCCCACGTCCCACACTATAACAAAACCTCAGCATCTCGAGTGCTGGGATTACAGTCATATGACACCATGCCCAGTGATTCCAAAAACTTTCATTGTCACTGTTTCCCTGCCCTTGGGACACTGCAGGAATCTGTATCTTCTTCTGGACTTGGACAGATTTTATCTATTTGGTTGCAAATAAAAAAGAAAGAAAGAAAACCTAATTAAAATTTTTTTTTCTTTTGGTGGAACCAGGGTTCAAACTTATGACCTTGCACTTGCCAGGCAGGCACTTATGCCACAGAGCTATCTCCCTGGCCCCCACCTCAGTAAAAATTTGATGCTCAAACAGGCATGTTGGTGCATGCCTATAATCCCAGTACTTGAGGAGGACCACCGTGAGTTTGAGGACAGCCTGAATTACATACTGAAACTATCTCAAAAAAAGAAAAAGAAAAAAAAGGGGGGGCCAGCGAGATAGCTCATCAAACTTAAGTGCCTACTTAGGCAAGTTTAGGCAAGCGCAGGGACCATGGTTCAATCCCATCACCACAGGGCAGGCTGAGCCTGCCAGAGTCTTGGGCGGGCACACCTATAATCCCAGGGCTGGCGTGGCTGAAAGCAGGAGGATCACTACAAGCTGCATAGTGAGACCCTACAACAATCAAACACATGGAAGGAAGGAAGGAAGGATGGATAGATAGATGGATGGATGGCCAGGGAGATAGCTCAGTGGTCTAACCACCAGCCTAGCAGGCTGAAGGACCCAGGTTTGATCCCCCATACCGCATGTTGTGCTAGCCCCATACAGATCCAGCCTCCTAAACTAGGTATAGTGATGTTCACCTATAGTCCCAGCTCTGGGAAGTCTGAGCTGCATAGTGAGATCCTGTACCAAATATATAAAGATTAAAAAAAAAAAATGTAGGTGAAAGGAGACAAATTATTTAGTCACATAACTGGATGGACTACCTCCAGGCATAGCTGGATCCAGGGGCTCAGCTCTATTCCCATTCCTGAACCAAAGCCAGGGACATCGAAAGCTCCATCTGGCCAAGCCCAGGTGAGGCTCCTTCTCTCCCAGAAAGATTCAAGTGCTAAAGAAACCCAGGTAGCGGGGCAGGTGCTACCGGGAAGGAAATAGTGAGGCTACAGGGCAGGTGAGGCTCAGGGTGTTGGCTGTGAGGCCTCTCCAGGAAGCTGTGTTCCCACTTAAGATGAAGAGTCCAAGGCTCTTCAACCAAGTGCAGCCTCCGGCCTCGAGGCCTCTGGGACTCCTTGACACATAGCTGATTCCCCGGGCTTGGCGCCCACTTCCCATTTGTCAACAAAGTAGCAGTGCTAACTCTGTGCACGTGACCTGTGCCTGTGGGCCTCCAGCCCGCACTCCCTGGGCTCCTTCTGGGCTCGTTCCGCCCCACCCACTCGGTGGAGTGGGTGCCGTGGACCTTCCTACTCCACTTCTTGGGCTAAAGGAGATAATGGGCAGGAGGGGTTTTGCAAAGAAAGTAGTAGCATCTACAACGATGCACTTATTTGTCCGGCCAGCCTCGACACTCCAGTTCCCTGGAGGTCCCGCTGAGAGCACAGATTGTTCAGGTCCAAATCCCAGCCTGCTACTTTCTTGCAGCGACGCGGGGATCATGATAGTTTTCCATTCACGGGACTTGTGGGAGGAATAAACTAAGACAAAGAACTTAAAACAGGGTCAGTTCTGCAACTAACCCTTTATACTCGTTTTTTTGTTTTGTTTTAATCAGGAATTAAATTCAGGACCTTCTCCTAGAGGTACACGCTATCCCTTTTTTGATTTTGACACAGGGCCTCCTCCCCCTAAATTGCCCAGGTTGGGCTCCAATTTGTAATTCTCCTGCCTCAGCATCCCAAAGAGCTGTGATTACAGGCTTGCGCCACCAAACCCCACCAGTCGCCTCCGACTTTTTTGTAACTGACTCTGAGGCAAGACACTTCTTTTCTGTGTCTGTTTCCTTATCACGTAAGGCGTTATGCGGCTGAGGTAACCCTTGCATAGTGGCACACAAGTGAACTCGGGAAGCTCCGGCAGGAAGATCTCGGGGAGAGTTCGAGGCCAGTCTGAACTACATAGTGAAATCCCATCTCAAAAGAAAAAGAGATAAGGAATACTGCGTTTAGATCAGCCCCCGCCGCCCATAGGGAGTGATAAGTACGTTTATCAACAGTACCTTTACCAACTCTTGGACATGGGTCAGCTAGAGCCTGCCTGCCGGGAACCTCCCCCTTTCGGGAGCAGAGACATGTGCAGCAGGTGGAAAGGACCCAGCTTGTGTGGCCTTCGAGCAAGGAGTACCCAAATGCCAGTCCCGGGCCCGAACGCTCATCCGAAGGCTCTGGGTCTCAGGGTCTCAGCGTTCAAGGCGTTCCGGCGTCGGCCTCCACCCCCGCCTGCCCGCCCGCCCGCTCCCCCGCGGCCAGGAATGTAAGAGGCAGGTGGGGGCGGGGAGGAGAGGGCCGGCGGGAGACAAAGGGGCCGACTCAGAGCGCAACACAAAGACACGGCGGCGGGGAAGTGGGACAAGGACACGGGATGGGGGGCGGACCTCAGTCCAGAGCGCGGCCTGCCGGGCCCGATCCGACCCACCCCACCCTGCCAGGCTGCGGGCCTGCCCAGCAGTGCGGTCTGTGCTGCCCCCTGGCGGGAGGCGCGGAAACGGAATCCGTGGGAACGAGGAGCGCGGACCCTGCGCGGGAAAGGGACCCGGGGACGCGCCGAGGGAGGGTCACGAGGAAAGAGGGCAGGACAGAGACACAGAAATAGAGGCACAGACACAGCAAGAGACAGAGAAAAAGAGACTTAGAGACAGAAACAAGAGTCAAAAGGATGGAAAGAGATGGGGACCAAGCGACACAAAAGCACTGACAAAGAGAGGCCAGAAAAACAATCCTGAGGCATCAAAATCGAAAAGACCCCTACAGAAACAGGGACAGAGGGAAGGGAGATACAAAGATAATGACAGACACTGAGAAAAATCTAGGGAAAAAATGATGCTGTGAGGCTTAGAATCGGGCAGAAACTGGAAAAAGATTCGGATAAGCTAAAAGATACTGGCAAGGTGGACGGACTAGAGGGTAGGAGACTAAAAAACCTGCCCGACGAGGGGGCGGGGCCTAGGCGTGGGCGGGGCTCCAAGGGGGCGGGTCTATGGGAGCCCGCAAGCCTCACACAAGCGTAATCAGGGACCTGGCTATGCCGAAGGGGGCGGAATCAAGACTGTGGGCAGGGCTGAGGCCCTGCTGGGCTGAGTTCCTACAGAGTGGACAGGCAGCTGGAAAGGCGGGAGGCAGGGCCGGCCTGGGGGCGTGGCTTCACAGGGGTGGGAACGGCCGGAAGTTCCCGAGGAGGCGTGGCAGAGCCTTTGTAGAGAGGCCAGCAGGTGGGGGCCGGGGTGTTGCAGACGCCCCTCGAGCCGGGGAGTGGCTACATGCTAAAGGGGCGGTGTTAATAGCATATAAGGACGGAGATAGAATCTGGGGGAGGAGCGATCCTGGGCAGGATCCTGGGGAGGTGCGGGTGTACAATCCTGGGAGTTGGCGGGGCCAGAACCTCCGAGCGGGGGGAGAGGGGGCGTGGCTGCAGTCCAGACCGGCTCGGAGGGGGGAGGGCATGGGATAGGTTCAGTGACGTCAGCTAGTCCGAGAGGCCGGATCTCTGTGAGGGGCCCGGGGCGCGGATCCCGAGAGCCAGGCAGGGAAAACTGAGCCCGGGAACCCAACAGGGAGAGCAGCGACCGGCAGGAACTGGCCCGGAGCCGCACCCCCAAGCACCTGCTCGCCTGCTCAGCGGATCGGCCAGTGCAGAGTGGCCCGCAAGCCCCCGCCCCGGCCCAGCCCCCTCCCGGGCCCCCCATGGCCCGGGCCGCAGCCCTCCCGCCGTCGAGATTGTCGCCGACGCTGCCGCTGTTGTCGCTACTGCTGTTGCAGCTCCGAGAAACAGGTAGAAGACTGAGACCACCCCTCCCTCCCTAGCGCCCTTCTCTCCTGCTTCCAGCTCCCGGGCCCCGAGGCCCCTCTCGCGCCCCCTTCCTGGCTGGGCCTACCCGCCTCTATACAAACGCACCTTATCCTCTCCAATTGCCCCACTCCTCCTCTAGGCGCCCTCACCCCGTCATACCCTGTACCCCACCTGCCCGTCCTGCCCTGGACTGGGGGGGGCGGGCTTGGGTCCTCGAGCCCAAAGAGTTCCATCCAAGGTCTGCCGAGGCCTCTCGCCCCGCCGATCCGTAGTAGTGGACCCATTCCTGGCTTGCTGCCGGCCCCAGGAATGTGGGGAATGTGCCTCCCTGGGGGGGGGGGGAGGGTCGTGCTGTTGGCGAAGGAGCCCCCCGCCTCTGTGTTTCTTTCTTGCCAAGGTTCAGAATCTGGGCCTGGGAAGACTCGAGGGCACGGGCCAGCCGTGGAAGTCTAAAAAAGGATAGAGAGCTCGGACTTCGGGGTCCTGGGCAACCAAGAATGAGAGTTGGGGCGCCCTGGAGGGAGAGGTTCTGAGCCTGGACCAGGTCTGGTTTGGACTTTTCAGTATGAGACCAGGAAGTCCAGAAATTGAGTGGCTGGGGTCCCAGTTCTGTTTTGAATCCTGGCTAGATCAAGGCCAGGGGTTGTTACTGACTGGGATCAGGGCAGATTTCGGGACCCGAGCGGCTCCAGTTTGTGAGTTCTAGATTGGATTATGGGCTGGGTGCTCCAATGCTTGGGTTCCTGGTAGGACTGGGGGCCGGAGGCTCGATCAGGTGTTGGGCTTCAGATTGAACTGGACGGAAGATGCCTTCTGAGAGCCAGACACTTTGGCCTCCAGATAGAATCAAGGGCTGGCTGCTGTGTGCAGAAGTTAGGGGCTCACATGGCTGAGTTCAGGTGGTCGGGTGACGGGACCAGTCGGGTCTGGGAAGTTTCCCCTGGTATTGCCTTTGAACAGCTCGGGCGGGGCAGGCAGGCGGGGAGCTGTCCTGTTCCTGGTTCTGGACGGGAGTTTCGGGGACCTTATCTTTCCTTCTGTCTTGCCTTTGTCCTCTGAGCCGCTATGGGGGTGGAGCTGATGAGCCAGTGCCAGCACCCCACCCCCTACCTCTACCCTGTCGCGCCAGGGGAGGGGTGCGGCCCCCAGAGGAGGGAGAAGCTGGGAGGACACAGGTGACTGATCAGGTGCAGCCCCTTACAAGTGATAGATGCTCCCAGCTAGAAACTTGAGGATGCTGGAGTTCCCCAAGGGTTTGCCCAGAGAGGGCCTCAGAAGGCTCTTGGGGAAACCTGGTGATTCCTCTGGCCTCAAGCTCCCCTGATTGAGTTTATGTCCGATCTCCACCCCAAGCCATCACCACCGATCTCTCCACTCCCTTCCTCTCCCGTGTCAGCGAAGGGCAGATGAGATCAGAACAGCACCTGGGTTGAACCTGAGACCTTGAGCCAAAACTCACTTGGTGCTTGGTGTCATAGAAGGTTCCCTAATCACTGCCAAGAAAGAGTTCTTCCTGTTTCCTTGTTAAGAATGAGGAAACAGAGGCTTAGGAAGGGCAAGCTACTTTCCCAGGGTCCTACCACCATCCCTGGGCCGCCAGACTCGGGAGCCTGCCCTCTGGTTGCCAGCTCTTCAAAACCCTTGGCAGGGTGTGCCCCAAAGTACTTCTGAGCCTCTATTTCCTCCTTAAAACTGAGTGACAGGGTCACTTTCCTACAGGACCACTGGGAGGGTTCAGAGGCCCCATAGTGATGTGGATGGGAGCACTAAGAAGGGGCCTTCACCAGCCTTGTCCTTCTGCCTCTGCTTGCAGTCTTCTCAGCCACTTCCCTCTTCTTCCCTCCCTCCCTTCACAATCTCCCTGCTTCCTCTCTCCCTTTCTCACCCTTTCTCCCTCCTCGTCTGGATCCTCTTTCCCCTCCATTGCCCAGCTCTCTGTCCCTTCCCTCCATCCTGTTTCCCTGCCCCTCACTTCTGCCCCACTCTGTGTCCCCCTGAGAATGCAGCTGCCCCATCTGGACCCCCAGCCAGCCTGCCCCATTCCTCCCCTGTTCCCTGCTCCTTGGTGTCAGCTCAGCAGCCCCAGCAAGCCTGGCAAGGGAGGGGAGGAGGGGACTCAGGCTGAGCTGTCTCTTCTCATTAGGGAAAGGGACTGAGCAGAACTGCGAGGACAAGATCCACAGAGAAGACAGAGATACAGGGGTGGGGACCGAAGCCAACAGAGGGAAAGGGGAGGACCAGATCTAGGGACAAGGCCGATGCATCTATAAGGATGGCATGGGGGAGGTGACATCCAGCCACAGGAAGTGGACAGAAAGACACTGGGGAGGGATGAGGTTTGTGGGGAAGGGAGACAGGCAGAACCCAGGGTGAGGGCAGGGACATCTAGGGTCGGGGGCATGTGGTGATGAGCAGGGAGCAGAGGCCCCAGCCTAGGGACAAGCAGGATACATTGACCCCTGGAGGTCAGGGCACAGGGAGCTACAGGCCAGCAGCTTGTGAGGCCATAGGCAGCAGCAGACATGGGAGGAGCCAGGAGCTGTGCACTGGGACCAGCTCCCCCGCCCTGGCCTGGGACGCTGTTACATTTTTAATGTCCCAGCAAGGCTGAGAAATGGAGCAGGAGGGGGAGGGGAAGAAGGGACCCAGGGAGTGGATCGTGCAGTAAGAAAGTGTGTCAGGAAGGTGGAGAGCCAGGCAGCAGGGAGACCCCTGGTCAGAGACACAGAGACACCTTGAAGGACATGGCCCAGAGATGCTGAGAGATCAGAGTCCCTGGGAATCGCAGGCAGAGGCAGATTCTGGACACAGAAGACCTAGACCTGGAAGAGAGGAGAGAATGGAAGCCTGGCACGGCGGTGCATACATGCAATCCCAGCACTTTGAGAGGCTGAGGCAAAAGGATCTTGTGTGCGAGTTCTAGCTCACCCCAAGCAACTTAGGAAAACCCTGTTTCAAAACAAAAAATTAAAAAATCCCTGGCTAGGTATGCAGTTTGGTGTTAAGGCCTAGGGTTCAGTCTTCAGGACTGTGAAAAAGAAAGGGAATGAAAGGAGAGAAAGACAAAGGAAGGGGAAGGGAGTGGAGGAGGGGGGAAGACAGAAAACAGGAGAACCAATTAAGTGCCACGGGTGTGTCTGTGGTTGTGAGAAGGTTCTAGAATTAGTTGTGGCAATGGACGCACAGCCCTGTGGACACTAAAGGGCACTCAGCTGGACACATGGCGTGGCTCTCATGGCTGGGGATTATAGCTTGATAAAGCTGTTCAAAAGAGAGACGAGGAGGCCAGGTCCCGGTTCCTGAGATCCAGCACAGACCAGGGTCTCTGCTAGAGACACCAAAATGGAGGTAGGCTAGGCCTGGAGGTGTGAACTCCCATAGCAGGATGTGGGTGGGATCTGCCTGGGATGTGCCGGCCCAGCCAGGAAGCTGCCCAAGAGTCAACCATAGAGGGGGGGTAGTGGGGACAGAGCCTCCCCCTCTAGGAGGGAGCAGGACAGACCCGAAGGCACAGACAATGAAAAGGGAAGGCTCCTGGCCGTGAGTGGTGAAGGCTGGGAGGCAGGCAGGGAAACCCAGGCTCACCATAGTCCTGGCTGCTGCTGCTCACCTGAGACTGGCTCTGGAGTTCTGCCGTGGGGGTGGGTACTGCGATTAATGCAATTAATTAATTAACCAGGTGGCTGAGGCAGCAGCTGAGGCAGGACTTCCAGGGCCTCTTGGAGAGTCCTGCCACGCCCGGCCTCATAGGTTGGGGGGCAGGCAGGGCCTGAGGAGCTGGTCGGGCTGGAATCCCAGGACTAGATCCAGCCTCCTCCCTCAGACCCTGGGGTCCAGGCACCAGATTCCAGCCCGATGCCCTGTGTCTCCACCAGTCATTGTGCATGTCTGTCCCTCCCCCCCTCCCCTCCTCCCCACCTCCCATAGATGGAAGCCTGGGCCCATAGGGACAGGAAGTGTGTTTGGGGACCCAGCTGACTCCTCTGTAGCACTGTCGCCAATCTGACTCTCACAGAGGATGATCAGAACTGTCACAGCCACTCTCCCCCACTTCTCCCCCAGCGCTGGCCTTGTCCCTGCCAAGGTCAGGAAGAGCCATCCGGCTGCCCTGGGCAGGACACACCCTCCCTGTGCCAGTGCTCTGCCCGCCTCCTTCCCCTCCCCAGCTGACCTGTCCCAACCCAAGCCACACACTCCCTTCTCTCCTAACTCTCCATGGCCACCTAGTGCCCTCCGGACTAAGTTCCGGCTCTGACTCGGCCTCAGCCCCTGCTACCTAGTGCACCAGGATTCCTGGTCTCCCTCTCCCACCTTCGATGTACCTATCAGTGGGACCTCGGCAGTGCGCTGCCCTATTTGAACTCCGGGGACATAGGAGTGAATGAGACAGACATCCATCTCTGCTCAGTGGAGGAGATAAACAGGGTTCTAGATGACAGATTCTCTTTGGTGCTGTGGGGGAAAAGAGAGCCAGATCCAGGGCTCCTTACTGTCCATATGTGGTGGGCAGGGAATGCTTTAGTTAGCAATAGACCTGGAGAGAGGGAAGGGGAAAGTAGCAGAGGCGGAGCAAGAACGAAGGGCACCTGCGAAGGCCCTGAGCAGGGCCTCTGTGTATGCTGTGTAAGGAGTGGTGCAGCGTCCAGCCTGGGCCAGATGAGGCAAAGAATAGGGTAGGTACACGGTCTGTGTGGCCGCTGTAAAGCTGAGCTTAGTCCTGAGTGAGGAGAGCGCTGCGTCAGGCAGAGTGGAAGGACATGCTGGGCCGTAGTCACACTGCGGAGACATTCCAAGCATCACTACCAGCCTCCTAGACCAGGGTAGGACCCCGGGCGGAATCCCACACAATCCTGTAGATGTGACTGGCAGATAATCTGCCGAGTTTCTTAATGGGCTTCCTGTGGGGGAAGGGAAAGAGAAATCAGGAGGATTCAAAGGTTGTGACCTTGCACTGTTCCTGGAGACAGAAACACCTCAAAAAATGGCGAATGGCGTCGCTGCTCCTTCCCTTGGCTGGAACTGTCCTCTTCATGCTCTCAGAACTGGAGACCAAGAAGGTGGTGTCTTCTTACTTTTCTGGTTGCTGAGGTAAAATCTCTGAAAATACCCAATGTAAGAGGAGGCAAGGTTTATTAGGCTTACAGTTCCTAGAGGTTCAATCCATAGGTGGCTGGCTCCTTGGCAGAGGGGCATCACAGAAGAGCAACAGCCCATGGCCGGCAAGCAGACAGGTGAGAGCAGACCAGCTCGCTTCCCGTCCCTTCTGCTTCACGCAGGCTATCCACCTAGGGTGGGTGGACCACTCACACTCTTAATCCCAGCATCCACACTCTAGATCCAGCCACCTCTGAAAAGCCCCCACCTACGACCGCTTGAGGTGGGTTTTTTTTGTTGTTGTTGTTGTTTTTGTCTTTTGGAGACAGGGTCTCCCTATAAAGTTCAGGCTGACCTTGAGCTCATTTTGTAGCCCCGACTGGTCTCAAATTTGCAATGATCCTCCTGCCTCAGCCTCCCAAGTACCGAGATTACAGACATGCACCACTGTACCCAGCCCCTGCCTGAGGCTTTGCGGGGATATCTAGACACACGCCCTAACAGGTAGGGTTGTAGTAGCAAATGGGACCTAGAACCCCGTTCATCCAGTACACACTCACTGAGCATTTGCCACCAGTCTGTCATAGAACTGGAACAGTGATCCCTTACCTGGGGTGCTGGTGTCCAAGAAGGACAAGACCTACAGACATCCAGAACAGGAAAGATGAGGAGACTTCACTCCAGATGAGAGGTCCTGCCTGAGGGATTTGCTCCAGGAGGTTAAGAGTGGCTCTGTGTGATTTCTGGCGGCACCTTCACAGGCCACCTTGCTGTCTGCAATCCCTTCTGTCCAGTTCCCCTGCAGCCGTCGCACCTCCTTGGCTAAGGTCAGCTGTTTTCCTGCTAAGGAGCCATCTGTGGCTCCCCCTTCCCCCCCTGCATCCCCAGTACACTGAGCTCCTTGCTTCCTGCTGCTCTGCTCTCTGCAGTGGCCTACAGTGACTTCTGTTGAATGCCCTTCCCCTTTGGTGCCCTAGGGCAACAGGACTTAAAGGGCTTTGGGGGAGCCCAGAGGAAGCCCTTCTGTGGGTTAGAGGCCTTTCCTTAGCCCAGCTGAATTCCAGGAGACTCATGTCCTGAGCTTTGTCTGGATTTGGCTTTTTTTTTTGGGGGGGGGGTCTATAGGGTGTTCAGGGTCTCACTAGTGGATTGGACTCATAGTGATCCATCTGTTTTCAGCCTCCCAAGAGCTGGGATTACAGGTGCGTGCCACCACGCCCAGTCTCAATTGCTCAGCACGCCCCGGGGTGGGGCCGGCATGGCAGGCCACAGGATCAAACCCTGGGCTGCTGCACCTGTTTGCAGGTGCTTTAATCTGCTGAGCTATTTGGCTGGCTCTTGGTTTATTATTTGTTTTTTGGTTTTAATGCTGTCAGAGCTGGTGGCTCATACCTGTAACTCTAGTACTCAGGGAAGATGAGGCAGAAGGATCCCAAGTTCAAATCCAGCCTGGACACCTTAATAACTTAGCAAGACCCTATCTGAAAATTAAAATAAACTGGGGATGTAGCTCAGTATGGAAACCCTGGGGTCAATCTCCAGGGCTAAATAAAGTAAACGAAACACCACCCCCCCCCACCCCCCCCCACCCCCCGCATGCATCCCAGCA
>PVKN010027687.1:0-13462 GCA_004027915.1 Capromys pilorides | reverse complement strand
CTGATGATAAATGCTTATTAAACATGATCAAGTGACAACTGCCAACCTTGGCTACCTGTGGTCCTCAACCCCAAAGGCTCCCAAGTGTCCCATTCAAAGTTTAAAAAGAACCAGCATGAGGGCCCAAACCCACACTTTCTGATTTAATTGTTCTGGAATGACCCGATACCAGAGTTTAGGCTGCTACTGTGAAACAGATACACAGCCAGGACTCAAGGTCACCTTGAACACAAGGTGAACGAAGTTTTACCCAAGGATAGCTGTAGTCAGATGATGAGGACCCTGAGTCCTCAAAAGGGTCACACAAGGACTCCTGGGTAGGCCACACGCTAATGGCACTGGAGCTCAGGAAGAAAGAGTGTGGGACTGGTTCTGACCGGATACGAGGCCTCAACTCAGCAGTTAGGTGCTAGATGGGTCCCAGGAACTGGACTTGAGTATGTGAGGCAGACAGCAGGGGTGGGGTGGGGCCAATCTGCAGCCGGGGTCTGCTTGCAGGGGCACCGGACCCGTCTTGTTCTGAGTCAGCTTTGCTTGGTCCCAGGTCCCCAGGACACAGGGGCAGAAAGGAGCATTGATTTCATCTCTGAATATTAATCAAACGCAGGCTGGGAAGCGACTTTGAATTGATACAAAAAAGAGAAAGATGCGGAGATGACAAATAGCAAGCCCAAGAGGAGAGAAGAACAGGAGGAGCTGGGGCTCGGAGCTCTCCAGAGCTCTCCAGTCCCCCCCAAATTAACTACTAATTTTTATTTTAATATGATGCCATTCCGTGATTAATAATATAATTCATCTGCTAAGCACAGTTTAATGAATCAACCTAATATATTTTTTTTTGCAAAGAAGGAGATGCAGGAAGAATATGAATTAGTGACTCAACTGATTTATTCTGCATAAAACAATACAGTGGAGCTACATCCAATTGGAAATTAAAATCAGAAAACTGATTACAGACAATCATGAAAACTCCCAATTTTGTTAAATACATGGCAGATGAGGCTTGGGATGAACTCAGGACCTTACTTAGAGTGGCCCCTGACAGGAGGTCATGGGAACAGGCAGGACCCGCAGTGTCCAGCACCAGGCTGAAACGCCACAAGTGCTGCCTCCAGATCCAGCCACAGGGACAGCGAAGAGACTTCCCACTCCAGTGTGGACACCCTGTGAGCCGCTCCATTCAAATCCTTACATGCACTATTCATGAAGTTACAAATAGAACCTTCTTTCCGGGAAGAGGCTTTATATCCCAAACAATTTAAATCCATCACAAAGTTAAATGAAAATATAATAAAACCCAACATCTCAAGAGGCATAGCCATTTGTTTTTATGGCTCTGGATTCTGGGTCTTGTGGGCTCTGGGCTCCAAGCACTGGACTCCCAGCCATCCTCACCTCATGCAGTTTTTAAAGTTTTTAGACCAAATGCTTTAGGATAAAGTTCTTGGGGAGACAAAGGACCTGTTCCCAGGGGCTCCTTTCAGTTGCCTAGCAACAGCTGGCTGCAGAGAGACCACTCCATCCTCCAAGGGGCAGTGGGGAGTTATGTGTGTCCCAGCCCTGAGTCAGGAATAACCCCCTCCTTCTTCAACCCAGACCCCTGCTGCTCCGCAGTTCGGAAGGCACTTCTGGGCTTTGAAAATGCTCCTCCTAATCTCCGCTGCAGGGTCTCAGATCCTTGCCAGGCAGAGGCTGAGCTGTAATTATCTTTTCATCCTCTGTAGTTCTCGAGGTGACATCTTGCAAATGCATATGGAGGCCCTGGAGCCCCTTGCTGCCCATGCACGGTTCTGAGGGCAGGTATTTGCTGCAGAGTCTGAATCTGCCTCTGCCAAGCATGTGTCCCGGCCGCCGGGCTCCCAGCTCAGCTCACACATGGCCAGGACTCCCCACATTGGAGAAGTGGGGCCCGGGCTGGCCGCCACAGGGACTGCACAGGAAAGCATAGTAGAGACGTTGCTGTCTTCCTCGCTGATTGAAATTCAAAACAGTCCCTGGGGATTTATTTTCTAAATGGCTTCTAATTCCCCTAAGTGTTTTGTCCTTTTTCTCTTGTGCGGGCATCCAAAGAGTAGCTCCCTGCAGTAAATTTCTAACGTTCTTTCCTTCCCTGGAAAAATTTTCTAATTGTAAAGATGGCTGGTGGCACAGCCAAAGGCAGAGTAAATGTCTTCACTTTTGCTGTCACCAGAAGATCCAAAGCAAAGCCACCCTTGCTGTCCCTGGACAACGGTCATGCAAGTGTCCTGTGCTTGGCACCCCACCCTTCCTACCCCTCTTGGAGACAGACAGTGGCCATGGAGTCCCTATGGCAAGGGTCAAGGAGAGTGTCCTACCACTGGGAATCTCCTCAAAGGTCCCCAGCTTCTAGCAGCAAGAGAAGGGTTTCTTATGTTCCCAGCAGGGGTCGAATTCTCAGAGGAGCACTCTGAAGAACACCAATGGGTGTGTGATGGGTGGTAACGACCAGCGTGTTTTGGAAGCTAACACAGGGCTTCTCATGGCAGAGCTTATGCAGGGGCCTTGAGATTCCCCCAGTAGACCCACTAGGAGGCAGCTGTGCTCATCCTAGCTGTGCAAGTTTAGCTAAAGTAGGTGCAGGGGTTAGTCCTTCTCTTTCTCATGCATCAGTACCCACACAGGTGCACACAGAGTTGGTGAGCACCCAGGCAATCTTCTGACCCCAGCTTCTCCAATCCTGTGAAGGTGGTCATGTGGTCCCCATCCCCTCGAACTGTTCTCCTTTAGGTGTCTCACTGCAGTCTTGGGAAGTTCCAGAATTTGTGTAGCTAATAAATCCAGGCACAGGAGACAGTGAGCCATGAGCTCAGCCAGGGTCACAGGGATAAGATTACTCTGGCCTAGAGACACAGGGCGCATGCCCACACAGGCTCCAGGGACATGGGCAAGTACCTCCTGAATCTGACCATGGGATGGACCCTAGAGGCAAAAGAAGTGGGACAGGTGGGAGGAGAGACAGCAAACAAGGCACAGCCCAGGAGGGCTCAGCATTCGCTGCCCTGCAGAGGGTAAGGGAGGCCCAGCCCCAGGCTACCCACCACTGGTTAGTGCCCACAGGAGGACAGAAGCTATGGGCCCAGCTAGGAAGCCAAGCAGTCCTAGTGCTATGATGCCGTGACCCTGTTTCATACATTCATACAGTATGGGGTCTGGCCAGGGAGATGGTGCGCACGTATGTGGTGAAGCCATAAAGGTCAGAATGTGGATTTGGGAAAGAAGGTTGACAGAATTAGCAACCTTGGTCTGAGGGGAGCCTTGCTAACCAGCAGCAGAGCAGGTTTGTAAACCATTGTGAGTGCAAGAGCTGTTTCAGACCCTAGAAGTAGAATGAAGGACTCCACAAGAGAAAGGGTTGGCATTAGGCACAGAGCAGAGAGGCTGGTGATGCCTGGAGATGGGTTTCTCTTCGGCAGGTATAAGAACCGCTCTTGGATTCCTCGGTTCCTGCTTCTGTGGCCCAGCCTGCCAGGGACAGCCCCCTTGCTCTGACTCCCCACCTCCCCACCTCCCCTGCTCACCTTTCCCGGCCCTCTCTCCCTGTTTTGCTCCTGATGTAGAGATGAGGCTCTTTGGGGGCCTTGTGAAGCAACAATGGAAGCACACACAGCAGAGGCCTGGGGATACCAGAGGAGCCCATTCTTGACCTGGTGTGCCCAGCTCACACAGCCCAGTGCTATCCCTACTGCATGTGATCATCCATCCCATGGTTTCCTGGCACCAGAGTGGCACCTCCTGCTGGACCCGTCATCTGTCCCTCGCTGAGGCACAGCCCTGATGTCTCAAGCCTCAACAACATAAATCTTTTATGTTTTTCTGGTCATGGGAACATTACTGGGGTGGAGGGGGGAACTAACTTCCTTCATCCAGGTATGAGGCCTTCCAAGATCAGACTGATGCCTGCCCCAGCCTGGCTCACACAACCTACACTCTGTGCTCCCTGCTTTCTCCAAGCTCAGAATCCACAGGAGCCCTCAGAGCACTGCCTTGCAGACCTGGTGGACTCAGGGACCACACACAGATAGAAGCCTGGCCTCTCCCAGCCTGAGTCACCCTGGCCACTCCCTCCCTCTGTTCTGCTACAGGCTTTTTTTCTTTCTCCTCTAACCTTCCCAGACCACGCCTGTGGCTACCCCTGTCCCTACCACCTGTTTGGAGCAAACATGGGCCAATGCTGCCCAGCAGGAACACAGCAAGGACAGTCGTCTGAGAGCTGGCCCAGAGCATAACTAGTTCAAGTGTCCTGTGGTTTTCCCAGTTCTGGGTCTCACACAGATCCTGGCTGTCCTTCCAGGGCTATGCGTGGGGCAGCAGCACCCAGAGCATCTCACACCTAGACTTCAGCCCACAAAAGACTGCCTGCTCCACCCTGGATTTCTAGCCATCTTTGAACAGAAGGACACTGTCCACTGCTGCCCAGACCTGACCACACTTGCTATGCACCTCCAGCGTGGACAAGTTCTCCTGGCCAAGCTTGCCACCTGTGGGGGGAGGTGACCCTTGGAGGCCACACATACCATGACCCTGAAGGACAGCTGCGGCTGACCTTAGAGGACACAGCAGGAGCCTTGGGAGTGGCTTCTGCCCTGGTGGTGCCCAGAGGCCCCCTCTCCTCACCACACAAGGGCTGAGCCGGAGTTGCCAACACAGAACTGCTTCCCTTTGTGCTTTTCTCCTCCAGTTCTACATCCTGAAAAATGACAGAAGTGGTTATTTTTGCAGTACATTTTTGCAGCAGAATGAAGCAAATGAAGTAAGAAGCACACATTCTTGAGCCAAAAACGCATTCTTGGGCCTTCTGGAAAGTGCCAGAGTCCACGCTAAGCTCTTGTAATGCACTGAGTGGTCAGCCCTGTGCAGCCTCGTGTGAGGACCCGGCCTCTGTGCTCACCAGGCTAGAGTCATGTGCAGCTCTGTCCAGCAGGGTATCATGGTCCCGTGCCACTGACAAGGCCACTGTCTGTCCCCTAGAGTAGGACTGGAGTAGATGTCTGCAACTGCTTTTGATGCTGGCATTTTAGAGCACAGGCTGCAAATTCTTGGCCTTGCAGCCCATCCTGATAGCAAGGTTTTGTGAAGCTCAGCTTTTTTTTTTTCTCTCCTTCTCTCCCAAAGTCCTAGGAACAATTACGTTTTCTAGCTCTCAGCTAAAGTAAGATTTTCTCGATGATGGCTGGTGGCTATGGCAGTGCATCCTGTCCTAATAATGAGGGCACATTGTGGATAATCAACCAGGTCACAGAATCGTTAACTGGAAAGAATCCAGAGGGAAGCCATATGCCTCGGTGGGATGGCATGCACAGGTAGGTCTGCCACCTCGCTGGTGACCCAGCGCTGGGTGCATGGGGCTCTGCGCTGGACAGGTGACTGCTATCCCCCATGGCTACAAATGTCTGGAGAACACAAAGCCAAATCTGAGCTCAAGTTCAGTGAGGAGTCAGGACAAAGCTGTTGGTGGAGTCAGGAGGCCACTGCAGAGGGAGGGGTCTCCAGTGTTCGTGTATAGCTGGGTGCCTGTGAACATGGTTCTTTCCTACCCAATTGCCGCTGCTGTGTCATGGGGGCTCTTGCTGGTGGGAGCCAGGCTGTCCCCACTAGAAGCAGTCGTGGAGCTTCCTCCCTCGGGGCTGATTACATCATCTGAATGGGATCTGGGCACCTTGTGGCCTGTTGTCACACAGGGACTCCTTCCAAGAAAGATCAACTTCCACTTTAAGCATTTTTTTTCTTTGTATTTGTTACAGGATCTCACTATGCAGTTCAAACTTGTAGTGATCCTTCTATTTTTAGCCTCCCCAGCACTAGGATTACACGTGTGCACCACAACACCTGGTCTCGGTGGCTGGCTCAGCATGCCCAGGGTAAGGCTAGGGTGGCGTGTGATGCCAGGGATTGAACCCAGGTCCTTGCACTTGCCTAAGCAGGCTCTTAGTCCATTGACCTATCTCACCAGGCCTTCCACCTTGAGTCTCGAACCAGAATGAGGTATTGGTTTTTAGTCTTTCATTTTTGCAGTGCTATGGCTCAAAACCCAGCGCCTCACAGGCATCAAGATAGCATTGCACCCTGGAGCCATTCTGGGCCCCACATAAAGTTTGTTGAGGTCAGACAGGATGGCAGGAAGTGGGCACAGTGCCAAGCACACAGCTGCAGGGTCCTGGTGAGATGGCTCTGCTGTGCCAGAGAGAACCACATGCCACACTCGGGTCTTCCCCCAAGCTACACAATCATGTCCTTGGGGATGGAAACCTGCAGCCCCAGGGTCCCCAGTGCACAGCTCTCTCCATCTCCCACCTCCTCCTCCCCTGCTCTGATCTTCATCCCTGCTCCATGTACATCCAGGTCTACTCCCAGGAGAGGCGTCACCTGTCACCTCCACTCTGAGTATTTCAGTGCCTCTGATTCCTGAGAGATGACAACACTTACCAATTAACAAGGAACACCACTCCCCTCATCCCACCTCTGAAGATACAAACACTGAGGATAGGGAACAGGTTGCTATCAGCTCTGACAGGGTCTGCAGGTACACCAGACCTTGGACTTTTCCAGTCCAGGACATTAGACTCTCAGCCCTGGGTAGATCACAGTCCTGCTACTCATGCAGCCACTGCCTGAATGTGCACTCCATACTCGAGGTCTTCCTGCAGGCAGAGAACCCATATCCCCAAGATCCCCAGGAGTTTGCTGAATGAGTATGAGATAAATTATGGGGAAGCCAGAGTGCAGTGAAGGGGGGATCCTTCCCATAGGACCTTGCCCTGATTCCCATTGTCGCAGCCATGGCCTGGTGTCTCTCCAGCTCTGGACTCCAAGGACAGATAGCCCATGCTTCGTGCTCCTCACAAGATATCAGCACCTCTCAGGAGCAGGAGCAGGAGCAGGACCTGCAGGGGCAGCTCTCAGAGGTGCTCAGTGGACAGGACACTGGCACTACAGGACAATGCCCATCTCGTGCACCTCTGCCCACTGCAGCAGAAGGAACCTGGGTGGAAGACAGGACCCCAGGCACCATTGTTGAAGCTTCTCACAAAGATCCTTAGCATCACACGCGACCACGCGTAGGACTCAGTGTGACTACTAGCTTTCTTCCTGGGAAAAGCACCCAGCAGCCCCGGCTTGCCAACTGTCTTTAAGAACAATACCCACTGACTCTGACCAGAGAAACACATCCCTGCCTCTGCTGTATACAACGCGAGGTAGCTGATGAGATTATAGTCATTTCAGCTCCACCGTCGCTCTGGGTGGAGTGATGGGAAGTGGCAGGTGCCTGCTGCCAGCCCTGTCTGCCTGGCCCCAAGGCCTGGGTTTTCAACCTCTCTGCTGAGGTGTGGCCAACCCAGCAGGACCCAGCTCTTCACGGGGGAGCCACTGAAGCTTGGCCAGAGCCACTGGCATCCCTCGTTGGGCGGAGCCAGGGAGTGCACAGGCCCCATGCTCAGCTCAGCATCTTCATTCCCTGGGCTCAGCCTGAGTAACAAGCAGGCTTCTGCTCATGACTGGAGCAGGGAAGCTAGCCACGTGTGCTGTCCCTTCCATACCAGCTGGGAACCAGGAGCCCGCCCCTGCTTTCCTCAAGGCCTTTGTTTCTGGCCCATGGAGCCCAGGCAGGATTCCCCCAGGCTATTTATGAGAAACTTGCCTCACTGCCACACTGCAGCCTTGGATGCAGACTCCTGCCTTTCCTCGCCATGCGTGATCCCCAGCTCAGCTTCCCAGGTCATGCATCAGCAGGGAACACGCATCTCCCTGTCCTTTCGAGCTACGCTTTCAGCCAAGGAACCACAGGCTCTGAAAGAAGAGAGCCCATGACACAGCCAGCCAGCAGCCCCAAGTGTGAGCCAGGCCTGCTAGCCAGGGGCTGCCAGGAGCGGGCACAGCCTACCCTCCTCAAGCCAGTGGGCTTCAATGGTGAGTCTGCAGCGACCCCCGACCGACACCCTGGCACCTCATGCAAGGCAAAGACATGTTTTCCTTCTCTCTCCCTAAATTCTTTCCAAGCAGGTATCATGGAATCAGAGGCAAGACAGCAGATGTGGGGTCAGCAGGCTGGACGTGCATCCCAGGGCTCTTGGACCCAGCCTATAAGCCATGTCCCCTGCACCCCTGCATAGACAAGGAGCCTTCAGTGTGTCACAGGATGGGAATATGCTGACATTCAATCATACCAATGATTATTGTTCTCAACTTATGCCAACATTTTCCTAGACTTCTAAGATTCTGTATCTTTTTCCTTTTATTTCTGATAGAAATCTGTGTTTTCGTCAGCACCTCCTCCGTCAGAGTTGCACC
Source organism: Capromys pilorides (assembly GCA_004027915.1). Classification (NCBI taxonomy): domain Eukaryota; kingdom Metazoa; phylum Chordata; class Mammalia; order Rodentia; family Capromyidae; genus Capromys; species Capromys pilorides. Next base: position 5,155 of record PVKN010027687.1, on the reverse strand, counting down.
AAACAGCAGCATCTTCCTACCCTACATCAACAAGCGGCAACTTTCACCAGGAGGGCTTTTGATTCTTGGATCTCATCAGTTGAATAATGATTTGGGGGAGAAAGGGAAAAAGCAAGGTTAACTGCATAGTTTTAGAACTGCACACAAGTATTTTTCATCCTTAGTGTTATAACCAATGCGGGAAGCTGAGCTTTTGAGAGCTGAGATGTGAACCTGGTCTCTGATTGGCCACCAGCGCTAACACCAGGCACAGCAGCCTGGGGCTTGCACAGCCCCTCGCTCTGGTAGATTTCAGCTGAGACCCACTGAGGCGCAGCTCCTATCTGGAAAGCTCTGCTACTGTGTCTTCTCTTATCTTGTCACCATCTCTGCCATGTAGCAGCTTCTCCTGAAAGTTGGCTAAAGGCCTGACAGCTCTCTGAGCGCCTGAGTGACAGTTCCTCAAAGCACAGGAATCGGCCCTGCGACCTCTCCTCTCTGAGAGTTCTGTAATTTCTTTGAAGAGATAAGTGTTGTTGAGAAGGTTACCAATTTCCAGGGGCTTTGCAATTTCTGCCATGTCCTGTTGCTACCTGATATGTGACAGCTCTTCATGGGCTTTCTTGAAGACCTTCACGTCTGTGCTATAGCACAGCAAAACAATGATTATTGATCACATTCCAGATAACAACTGAGCTTCCGTGTTGGGCTTCTGCAGAGGCCCTGGCCACGTATGCTGGCATCTCCCAGGTCACCCGGGCACCACCTAGGCATTCCTTGGGAGACCTTCCTGAAGCTGCCTACTTTTGGTACCTGCATTCTAGGGACAGAGGTTCTTGGCAATGTCATGAGGTCTGCATGGGTCACAGAAACACTGACCAGGATGGAGGGATCCTGTCAAGAAAAATCAGATGCCAGCTTGGGACCTGGAGGCCTTGGGAGTGCATTGGAGAAATAATAACTTCAAGTTCAAGTTAGAGACTCCAACATGGTGTAATTTTTTAGTTTTTCTTTGACTGCCCTCTTTCTTTGGTGGACACCCTTTTACTGGCCACAACCCCCCAGATTTCTTATTCTCTCTCCAAAGGCAGGTACTCCCATGGGAGGTGCCAAGGCAGAGCAGCGCAGGGCCACCACAGCAGGGAGGGAGAAGCAGGACCTTGAGCACCGACAAAAATAAAATGCGAGGACTCAAGCGCTAAATCAGGCACGGCAGACTCAGAACCAAAACTCAGCCTCAGGAGTGTTTTTAGGAAACGCAACCTACTTAAATGTCTCTGTCTCACCACATCTCCACACTCAACACAGACCTGGGAAGCCCTGGGGGACAGACTCAAGGCCAGAGAACTTTTCAGGCACTTGGCATTCTCAAGAGCTGACACTGGAGCAGTCACCCTCACTTTTGGGGTTGTAGAGTCAGCAGAGTCCTGGGGCCTCGTAATGTGCCACACTCCACAGGTGCCTGCCTGCTAGATCAAGAAAAACCCAGTTTCAGTCACAAAACACTCTATGGGTAACGGTGTAACATCCCAGGCATTCTGGCCACACAGCCTGCTCCACCGAAGCTGAGAGAGCCAGGCCAGAGGAGGGAAGCGACCTGCTCCTGGGTAAAAGTGAGACTCAGAAGCCCCCTCAAGCCTTCTACCTTCTCCAGAGGCACAGTCTCCTGCTGACTCCTTCCAGGGTGGGTCTCCACAGCGGGTCTCCACGGCCAGTTCTGCTCTGTCTGGCCACAGGACTGGTCTGTCCCATAAAGGGAGAGCTGCCTGCTAAGGTAATGTGGTGTCTTCCTCCCGTTTAAAACTCTCTGCTGGAAGGGAGACAGCGCAGGGCCTTCCCTAGGGTACCAGACCAGGATCCTGCCGCCAGCGTACAGAGGAGGCCAGACTGCTGCCTGCAGAGGTGGAAGTGGGTGTCCCACAGGTAGGAACGGGGACCACCTCAGAGTCACCCAACAAACAGCTGAGAACAGCGGGTTGCACTGACCTGCTCCGGGGTGCCCTCTCCTGGCCGCAACGCTCTCAGGGCCTTAGTGGGTCCCCAAGAGCAAGAAGGACCAGGTTTCCCACACGCACATTCTGGCCCTGGCTCTGGACAGAGGCCGGCTCTCTGCAAGGAGCAGTCTGCCCCAGCGAGCAGCGGACTCTACTCCCTCTATCTCTGGCCTGACCTCCACTCCCGGACTCAACCAAGGCTTAGAATTGGGGCCCCCAAAGGCTGCTCCTAGTGTTGAAAACGGGGCACACGAACTTTGACCTTGTTGGTTCCCTAAGAAGCTCCACTTGCTGATGTGCCTTAGCCCTCCCATAATGTTAGAAATGCCACTGTCCTGGTCAGTGCCCCCCGCCAACCTCCTCGCCTGTGTCTCTCTGCTCTCCCGCCACCCACGAGAGACCAGGGCCAGGGACTCGGGCTCTACCTGCTGTCTCCGGGGTTGTGGAACGGCAGGCAGGTTGGGATGCCAGACCTATGGGTGGGTCCCTCAGAACCCCAGCCCGACCGAACCTAGAGAGGCCTTTAGGACCGAGGGGAACCCTCGCTTCCGGGAGTCACTATGAATTCCTCCCCGCCCCGGCCTCATCCCGCCAGGTTCCTGACGAGACCCCCGCGCGGCCGGTGAAGTTGGCGGCCGCCTCCTCTCTAGTACCCCCTCCCCTCCTTCTCCTCTTTCCCTGTCTCTCCTCCCGCTGCCAGCCTCAGCTGGGAGCTGCGCCCCGGCCTCCGCGCCCCGATCGCCCCCGCCCAGTCCCCTCCCGGGGCGAAGACAACAGGACCCCGCCCGCCCCGGCTTCTGGGCTCCGGGGCGCGCGGGGCGTTCGGGGCGCAGGGCGGGGCGCGCGGGGGAGGAAGAGGAGGAACTGGGGGGGAGGGAAGGAGGAGGAGGGGCAGGAAGGGACGGGAAAGGGGGTGAAGAGAGGGACGAGAGGGACCAGAGCGCCGGGAGCTAGAGGAGGCGGGCGCCGCACCGCACCGCGCCGCGCCCCTCACCGCCCCACACGCGCGCCCGCCCAGGAGACGCGGGGCAGCCGGGGCGCGGGTCACCTTGTCCCAGAGGTGAGTCCCCTTGTCAGGGGTTGTCGGGGGCGGCGGGTGCTAGGGACGCGGGGATTTCCCGGCTCGGCTCGGGAGCGCGCAGTCCCGGGGACGCGGAATCCGGGGGTCCGGTGGGGTAGCGCACACGCATCCAGAGCCTGTGGGAAGGTACAGAGGGCTCGGTTGCCCACGGTCCCAGAGTCCAGCAGCGCAGTGGGCCGGGGTCGGCCGGCGCGCCGCGGGACTGAGGTCCCCGCGTGACCCCGCGAGACCCGTAGCCTGTAGAGCAGCAGCGGTGGAGCTGGGGACTGGAACCACAGCGGCGGAGAGGGAGGGGACCCGGTTCGCAAGCAGAAGGGTGTAGAGGCGAAACGAGAGCGCGCGCGGCTGGGGATCCTGGCGGCGCCGGGACGCAGGCCGGGACTCGGAGCCCCACCGTCGCTGTCGCGAGCAGTGCTCTTCTCTAGGCGACAGCCCGCAGCCCAGGAGCCAGGATAGGATCAAGCCGAGGCACAAGACCTGCGGTCCACCTCGCTTCGCTCCTGTGGCGCTCTCCCAGGGTCACGGAGGAGTTGGAGCCCCTTCTCCAAGAGAAAGGGCTCTGGGTCGCACGCCTCCGCATATTCAATTGGATGGGAGCTTTGGGGAGCCTGCCGAGGGTCGAGGAAAACATCTACGGGTCGCCCTCATTTCCTGGGGTCCCAGTGGTTGTAGAAGCCCAGCTCTGGGCACTCTGACTCCAGGGTGCACAGCCTCCTACAGCGACAGATGTGCCGACCGCTCTGGTTTCGCGGCGGGACTGTGCGCTCGCGCCTACCCAGCCAGGCCGGTGTCAGCATAGCAGATGGTAGAAAGGGTTTGGCTAGTTTGGAGGATGTGGGCGGGGGGGGGGGGGGGGGGGAGCCAGCTTCTTTTCTGGGTGAATCTGGCCGCGGGGCACGCGCATCTGTGTCTGCAGGGCTCCTTCCTGCAAGCTGGCATGTTTCGCTCCAGCCCACGAGGAAGGGGGCTGTGCCGCAGACCTGCGCCCCTGGAACGACAACCTCAAAACAAACCTAGGGAGTGAACTTTTTCTGCTGGTGACCCATGGCTGAGCCACGGCTGGGCAGCCTCGTTGTGCTAGTTGGGATCCGGAGAGTCCCTGCCAAAGCTCAGGTCTGCGGATTCTGGAGAGGACAGGGCATCTCCTGACCAGCGGCAAGCCCTGAGCTCCCGCGGTACTCCATCTTTGGAGATGGACCACAGGTGCCAGGCCTGTGGGATGTGAGGCTTGGCCTGGCCCAGAGCTGGGGGGCTGGGTCGCTGAGGTGCCGCTCCCCCTGCCCTCTGCCTGCCTGAAAGCTGGAGCCTTCCTGATGTGCAGGAAAAGGAAAAGGAGTGAAAGCTATTTTTAAACTTTTTATGATGGAAAATTTTGGTGCACAAAGGTAGAGAGAAGGGTGCAGTGCACCCTGGCCGGCACCCAGCCACCGCGCAGGAGGGAGGAGGCCATGTTTGATGAGCAATGCCAGACCTCCTTCCAAAAACGTCTGGGCGAGAGGTACAGCTGCCACGACCCAGCTCGGACCTGCTATATTCCATTCACAGTCACAGCACCACTGTGTACCCCACAGGCATGCACAATTAGAGTCTGTTGATACCCAAGAAAATTAATTAATTTAAATCCCAAATTGCCTTGATTCCTCACTGGCTTTACCTGTGCACGCATCCTCCTGTCTCCCCAGAGGACCACAGCTCATTTCACTTCCCCACCATGAGATACCTGCTGTTTGTTGCTGTTGTTGTTTTGCCATTAGTCTCTTTGGGATAGATCCCAGGGCCTCGGCATGCTATTCCCTAGAAGGTAATGTTGCTAATCATCCCTTGAGAATGTAGGTGATGTGAAAAGTGAAGATACCCTCCTGTGTGAGGACAGAAAAGGGCACCTGCTGGTAGAAGGCAGAGTCCAGACCCTGGGCTAGCTGCAGCTCTGACCCCTCCGTGGGCTTGGGAGCCTGTGGGGTAACCAGCTGAGCCCGCTAAGCTGAGAACTTTTCTTCTTGGTGCAAACTTTAACACTTGATTCACAGATCACAAGTAATTAATTCCTTCCACATTTAGCATTGACGTAGAAGAGCTGCCCTGCCATCCACTCGTGGTTCTC
>PVKN010027686.1:0-13461 GCA_004027915.1 Capromys pilorides | reverse complement strand
GTGATAGGAGAATCACTGTGAGTCTGAGCTTTATAGCAAGACCCTGTAACAAATAAATAAATGATTAAAAAAAATTTTAAAGATATCGTTGACCTTCCACCAACTGGATTTAAATAACAGTTTTGTAATATTTCATCCAACAATATCAGAATACACATTATTCTCAAGCTCACACGAAACAAGTACCAAGATAGATCACATTCTGGGCCACTAAGCACACCTGAGCATGTTTTAAAAAATGCAAGTTATACCAAGTATAACCTCAAAGCACAGTGCAATTAAGGAAGAACCCAATTAACAGATAGTTGGAAATCCCAAAATATTTGGAGATGAAACAACCCATTTCTAAATAACATATGGGTCAAAGAATCTCAAGAGAAATTTAAAAATATTTTGAACCAAATGAAAAAGTGTGAGTTATCAAATCTACAGGAGGTGGCAAAACCAGTGCTTAAAGAGGAACTGGTAACACTGAATGAATAGATTATGAAAGAAAAACAGCTTTTGTCAATAATCTAAGCCTTTGCCTTAGTAAGTCACACAACAAATTTAAAGCAAGTAAAGAAAATAAATAAAAATGGCAAAAATTGTTAAAATTGGAGAGGAAACCAACTAAAAAAATTTAATAAAACCAAAAATAAATTACAAAAGATCAATAAAATTGATAAACTCTAACAAAGCTAATCAAAAAAGATGCAAGTTAATATCAGAAATGTAAGCAGGTTATTATCACTGATCCCACAAACATTAAAGGGATAATAAATATTACGAGCAACTCTGTTCCCCCAAATCTGATTATATAGATTAAATGCACCATTTTTGGCAAGACATGAACCACCAAAACTCTATCAAGAGAAAAAGTTAAGCTGAATAAACTGTCAAAAGAAATCACAGATTTTTTTGGCGGGTAGCGGGCACCAGAGATGAAACTCAGGACCTTGCACTTGCCAGGCAAGTGCTTATGCTGCTGAGCTATCTCTCCAGAGAAGTTGCTAATAATTTAAAGAATGGGTAAAGTCTCTGAATACACATATTCCAAAGAACATATACAGATGGCCAGTACATGAACAAGATGCTTGACATCATTAGTTATCAGAAAATTATGAAACAAATACACAGTGACATATCTACTAGTGCACATCCGCTAGAACACGGTCAGACAGACAACCCATATGCTCACCATCAGATGAACGGATAGAGAATGTGGTGTTTATATACAATAGATCAATACTCTGCCATAAAGCAAGATAAACTTAGGGCTGGCCAGAGAGCTCAGCAGACTAAAGCACCTGTTTAGGCAGAACGCAGGGGCTGGGAGTTCAATCCCCCCCAGGTGCGCTGACGGGTGATTGAGACTGGAGTGGTGGTGCACGCCTGTAATCCCAGCACTTAGAAGGTTGAAAACAAGATCACTATAAGTCCAATCTCTGCAGTGAGACCCTGTAGATCCTGTACTAAATACATTAAAAAGAAAGATTAACTTTAGTGACCTGTAGGAAAGTAAATGAATCTGGAGAACATAATCTTAAGTGGAATGGGTCATACAAACAAGTTTCAAGGTCACTTGGGTTTCTCTTGTATGAGGAATATCAAGGGTAAATATGGAATATAATGGAGGACAGATATTGGAAATACAAAGAACTGTTCAAAAGAGAAGAACAACAAGGGGGAAGGAAAAAAAATAAAGAATAGAAGGGAAAAAAATGGAAACAGCTTTTGTAAATGGGAAGGTAAAAGGCTGAAGGGAGGGGAGAGGAAAGGAGAAAAAAGAATTAAGCTATACTACATTCAGGAACAAATTCTCTATGAATGTGATCATTATGTATGTCAAACATATGCTAACAAAAACAAAGTTAACAAAAAATGAAAAAAATTACATAAAATAAATGTTTGTGAAGGTGTAGAAAAATAGGCACTCTCACACACTGTGGGTGAAAATGTAGGATAGTACAGTCACTTTAGACAACAGTTTGAAGACCGTCAACTTAAACAAAGCCAGGCATTTCTACTTCTAAAGAAAATGAAAAACTTTGTTCACAAAATGTTCATAAAAACTTTTAACATGGGCCAGGGAGATAGCTCAGTGGCATAAGCACCCACCTGGCAAGCATAAGGACCCAAGTTTGGTCCCCAGTACTGCATGCCACTCTGGCCCTAGAACCCCAGACACGCTGTGCCAGCTACCAAAAGTGATCGTGATGGTGCATGCCCGTAATCCCAGAGCTGAGGAGGCTGAGACAGGAGGATCACTATGAATCTGAGCTGCTTAGCAAGATCCTGTAACAAATAAGTAGATTAATAAATATATAAATACTTTTCCTGAAATTGAAAAAAAAAAATTTAACATGGATACCTACAGCAGCATTAATCTTAATATCTGAAGAGAAGAAAATAACCCAAATACATACCAAGTGATAGATGGTAAATATAATACAGTATATTCACACAGCAGAATATGAGTCATCAAGAAAAAGAAACAAGAGCCAGCGACATAGCTCAGCAGACTATATGCCTGCTTGGGCAAGCACAGAGATCCAGATTCAATCCCAGATACCACCATGCTGTGCTGGTCCCACCCCTGAGCGTGCTGAGCCAGCCACGAGTCCAGGCGTGGGGGTGCATGCCTATAATTCCAGCACTGAAGATCCTGTTTTCAGGAATAGGACAATCACTGAGTCAGAGCTGTACAGCGAGACCCTGTACCAAACACATTTTTAAAAAAGGAAAAATAATATATATAACACATTATAATGCAGATAAAGCTTGAGACCATTAAAATAAAAGAAGCCAAGCAAAAAAGGCCATGTATTGTCTGAACAGACATGCAAGTGTCCAGAATAAGCAAATCCACAGAGACGAAGAATAGGCAACCATAACTGTTGTCAAGGACCAAACAAAGGGAGAAATTGGGGAGCGATTGCTACTGGGTACGGCATTTCTCTTGGGAGTGATAAAATGTTCTAAAAAATAAAATCAATTGTAGCAACAGATTTGTGGATTTACAATTAGTAAAAAAACCCCACTGATTCACACACTTTAAATGGGCAACTTGTGCAGTATGTGAATCATCATTTCAAAAAGGTTATAAAACTTAATAAGGCACAACTGAACAACGGAAGGTGATAGAAATGTTCTGAAAGATTACAGTGATGGTTGTATAATTATGAATTAGCTAAAAATCATCAAATTGTGCAGTTACAATGGATAAATTTTAATCACATAAATTATGTCTCTATAAAACTCCTACTAAGAACCAGGTATGGTGGCACATGCTTGTAATTCCAGCATTTGGGAGGCTGAGGCAGGAGGATCATTGCAAGTTTGAAACCAGCCTGGGTTACAAAGTGAGCTCAAGGCCAGCCTTAAATGCACAGCAAAACGCTGTCCCAAAAAGATAAGAAAAGAAATAAAAGAAAGAAAGAAAGAAAGAAAGAAAGAACTGCTATTAAAAGAAATACTAAAGAAATGAAAAAATATGGAATAGGTAAGATACTTTAAAAGCTAGCCAGGCTTGGTGACACATGCCTATATTTCCAGCACCCCAGAAACGGAGGCAAGAGGATCACCACAAGTTTGCAGTCAGCCGAGGCTAGATAGTGATGCAAGACTAGCCTGAACTACTTAGCAAGACCTTGTCTCAATAATAATAATTATTATTATTTTAATAATAATAATTTTTAAAAGAATAAAATAAAAGCTAACACTGGCAGATAGGGTAATGGACACCTGTAATCCCAGCACTCAAGAAGGTGAAGCAGGCTGACTACCATAAATTCAAAGCCAGCTTGAGCTATACATAGCAAGACCCTGTATCAAAAAATAAAGCTATTATAACTAATACTATACTAAGTAGATTAGACTTGTTCTAAACCCTGTTATTACATTAACTGTGAATGTGCTAAATATTCCAATCACAAAGCAAGTTTATTATGCTGCCTACTAGAGAAACACATACAGAAGGCTAAAAGTAAAAGAATGGGAAATAATACACAATGTAAACATACACCAAAGGAAAGGTAGTTTATGTATTAAAATCAACAAGACCCAAAGTAAACAGTACTACCAAAAATAGATACTTTTTGGGCCTGGGAGATAGCTCAGCGGCATAAAGACAGGCCTGGCAAGCACAAGGTCCTGAGTTGGATCCCCAGTAACCACCCCCAAAAAAACAAAAAAGAAAAAAAAAAGGTACTTTTTAAGGACAAAAGTGTCATTATAAAAGCTTCAACATATACATATACAAGCAACATATACAACATATACAAGCAAAACTGACAGAGTTAAGAAGCCCATAATCATAAACAGGCCATTTTTTATATCTATAGAAACTGATACATGTAGGCCAAAAGTTAGTGAGACCCTGTACCAAATACATTAAAATAAATTTTAGAAAAATTTAAAATTTTAAAATTTTAAAAAATCAAAAAGGGCTCACTCATGTCCAGAAAATGTGAAAAACTTACAAAAAGGCAACATAAGAGGAAACTGTGCAAAAGATATGAACAGGCAACGCACTGGGAAGAGGTCCAAATGGCCAATAAACCTCTGAAAAGGTGATCCACCTCATTAAGCCATCAAAAACACACATACTTTCTTTATACCTAAACTGTACCAATGAATTTAATCTTTTTTAAAAGAGAGAACACATACTAAAACCCTACTAATATGCTATTACCTGTGAGAAACACTGAACTTAACAACACCATGGTGAGCTAGGACATGTACCTCTCGCATGTGAAAGTGGAATTAGTACAACCACTTGGGAGATTTTCAGTAATAGTTACTTATGCTGAGCCTATGGAAATCCTATAGGCCAGCAATTCTAATTCTACTTCTAAGTACCTCCCCCAAACTGTATAAGTATGTACAAAAGATGTGAAAAAGAATGTTCAAAAATGTTCATGACAACATTGCTCATTAACAGTCCAAGACTAAAACGATTCCAAACACTTTGCAAAAGTAGAATGTATTGTGATTATTCTATTTAATAAAATACAGTGGTCCCTCACTTATCACAAAGGTTATATTCCCAACACCCCCATGATAAGTGAAAATCACTGAAGTAGCAACGTTATACTTAGTATTTATATACATTTTAAGGCTTTATAAACCCTTTCCATGCTTGCAAACAAACCTTTCCCACACTTCTAAAAACACTTCAAGTGTTCTTAACCATTTTCTAAACTTGTAAACCTTCTTAATTGTAACAACATATACCATACAGGACTGCAAAATCCCATGATATAGTGAAAACTCCACAATAAATAATTTAGATTAGTGCCAGGTGTGGTGGCACATGCTTATAATCTCAGCTGTTGGGAGGCTGAAGCAGGAGGTGAAACTTGCTGGTGCAAGTTCAAGACCAGCATGGGCTACAAAAGTAGAGTCAAGGCCAGCCAGAACTGCATAGCCAGAACTCAAAAAGACAAATAAACAAACAAACCAAGAACACCAGCTTCACCGTGTGAGACATGGATAAGCAGGTCAAGACCCGGTCGCTGTGGTACCACTGTTTCCAGAACACCCAAGGCTTGGTCTTCGTGGGGAACAGCAATTGCAGAGAGTGCATGAATGAGGCTCATGAGGAGCTCATGAGGATGCTTGGCTGAGGAAAAGCTCACGGATGCCACCATCCTCCTGGTGCCCAATAAACAGGGCGTCTCCAACGCTATGAATGTAGCTGAAATCACAGAGAAGCTGGGGCTGCACTTTCTATGCTACAGGAACTGGTATATTCAGGCCACCTGTGCCACCAGTGGGGCTAGGCTCTATGAAGGACTGGACTTGCTCTCCTATCAGCTTTGGAACCAGAAGTGAACCAGAACCCCTTTTCCCCTCACTTCCCCCTTCTCCACCCTCCACTTTCAAGTGGCAAACGTTGCGACTCTGTGGTCCTGAGTGCCAGAAGCTGTCTCCATGGGTTAGTCACAGTGTACACGCATCGTGCTACACATGTGCAGATGCAGCCTGCAGCCAAGTTTTTATTTAATGTAGTTTCTGTTTCCACTGAGGCAGTTACTGGTACTCCTGTGCAGTATTACTCAGCTTTTTTATTGAAAATAAAATAAAATAACATAAAATAACATAACAAAATAAAATCACCATTAATACCGAGAAGGGATCTGGGTGCTGGCCTCCAGGAGCCACTGAGCTATACACTGGCATCAGGATCCATTTGGTGGCTGGTTTTTAACCCAAATTCAGTGCATTTTTAAAAAGTTAAAAACTACAAGGTGAGGAGAACAATTGAACACACAGAAGGGAAACAATTCCTAGTGCAGTTCGGCCTGAACACCAGTCATAAGATCAGCTGTTCTTCTGAGAACTCCAGAGGTGACAAACAAATGCCATTCACTGCATGGTGACAGTGGAGACCCTGTGGCCAACCTGTCTTTGCATCACCTGCATTCCATAACATTGTGCTCGTTCTCATGCTCACACGGCCACCTCGGGGTAGCAGATTTATGAGAGGTGCAGAGCCTGCCCTCCCCGAGCTGCAGTGGCAGCTCCTGTTCCCAGTGCCCACTCTTTGGGACATGTTGGTCAAGGTCTGGGCCTCACCAGCAGGAGCGTGTGCAAGCTGGCTCAGTTGGTCCATTCCAGACCTCAGTCCCAGAGCACCCCACTTCCATGTGTGAAGTAGCTTCCTCCCTCAGCCTGCAAGGGTCTGATCTGACATGAGAAAAAGACAACCTCTACTTTTTTCTTTTGTATTTTAATAAACACTGAAGAAGCTGGAGTTGTTAAATTTACCTTGAGAAACTTCAGAACTGGTTTATTTGGTGTTGTGGAAACTCTTACCACTTTTAATACATGTTTAGTAATAAACTGTTTTGTATACTTGTTCTCAGTTTTCATTTCGACAAGTAATGTAATTATAGCTATTAGAATAAAGTGCCGTAATTTTCCAAAACAAAATTTTAAAGTAAAGGTACTAGTACAAAAAAATAAAAATAAATAAAAACAATAGCAACAGTGCAATACTATGTAAAATTTAACGGGAGGCCAGGGAGATAGTTCAGTGGCTTATGTGCCTGCCTGGTAAGTGCAATGTCCTGGGTGCAATCCCTAGTACTACAAAAACAAATAAAGTAAAATCTAACAGGAAATAACTTCCAATTCAGAATTCTATAACTAGCTAAACTAAACAGACAAGTGTCAGAATAAAAGACATTTTCAGATATGCCAGGTGTCACGATTTGTGTCTAGATGTCACCGCAAAGCCTCATGCAATCATGAGGGACAGGGTTTTCAAAGGTGGTTGAATCTAGAGTATATAATGTTGGGATTAAGGGTGCTAGGATTAAGAGTGGGTGATTGCTAGATCACTGACTGGATTGGTACCACCCTAATCCTAGCAGTCCAAGTGAGATAAAAGGGGCAGAAAAGAGGCTAAGAATTCTCTCTCACTCCTTCCCCTACCCCCAGTGCTTTTACTATCTTCTGCTGGCATGAACTACTGCCCCTTGGCCATGCCACCCTGCCCTGAAGCCAGCCAATTATGGACCAGAACCACTACAAACTCTGAGATAAATAAACCTTTCCTCCTTTAACTTTGGATGTCTTGAGTATTTTGTCTCAGCAAGAAAAGTAACTAAGACATCAAGTTTATATAAAATTATCTCCCATGTATTCTTTCTTGAGGAAGCAGTAGATAGAGCACATGCTCTAAGAAAAGTAAAAAGAGCACATGATTTAGAAAACAGTGTTTAAAGCATAAAAAAACAAAATATGTTGGATTTAAAGTTGCAAGATTTGCTGGGCACAAGTACCACACACCTGTAACCCAGCACTCAAGAGGCTGGGCCAGGAACATTGCCTCAAGTTTGAGGCCAGCTTGGACTACATAGCAAGATCCTGGCTCAAAAAACTAGTAACAATAAGGTAAATAAATAAAGTTCCAAGAATTTACATGAATAGCAGTTTTAGAATGCCAGTAAGGATAAATGAAGGACTTCTTTTAAAAAGAAAGGGCCAGGGATGTAGCTCAGTAGCACAGCACCTGCCTGGCAAGTGTGCAAGGCCCTAAATTCAACTGCTGGTATCAAATTTTTTTAAAAAGTTAAAAAATAAACTAAAAAGGGGCTGGGGAGATAGCTCCATGGCACAAGTGCCTGTCTGGCAAGTGCAAGGTCGTGAGTTTGAACCCTGGTCCTGCAAAACAAATAAATAAATAAATAAACAAACAAACAAACTAAAAAAGAAATTACAAAATTTGTAAATTTTGTAATTCAAATTTTAAAAGGATGCTGTATCGTGCCAGTGAAAGTCAGCAGACTCAAAAGCTGTATACGTATATGCAACAGTCTGGGAAAGGCAAAAATAGGAAGAGAAGAGTTGTAGAAAGGAGCTGATGATTATCAGGGAATTTTCTATAACTGTACTATGATCAGTTTACTATATGCATTTGTCAAAACACACAGCTATACGCTAAAAAAGGCAACATCAGACTAGAGACGTCGCTTACCAGCAAACACCATCTTAGCATACATGAGGCCTTGATTCAATCAGGGCCAAAAGAACCAAAAATCCTACATTTTATTCTGCTGTCAGTTTGAAAATGATGTGCCCCTCAAGGTTCATATACTGAGGGCAGCAGTTTTCTGAGCTGGGCTTTGAGGAAGTGCCTGAATCACAAGGGTTCTAACTTCACCAAGTGGACTAATCCACTCGTGAGTCTACAGCTCACTGTAGGTAGCTTCACTGGAAGTAGGGCCTTGGAGTATAAATCGGGTCACTGAAGGTGTGGATGTAAAGGTCTTATTTTGTTCCTGGCCAATTTCTTTCCATTTCTTTTTTTTTTTTTTTTTTTTCTTTTGAAACAGGGTATGTAGTTCAGTCTGCCACCTCTGACTACATAGCCCAGGCTGCCCTCACACTCACAGCAACCCTCCTGCCTCAGCCTCCTGAGCACTGACGTTACAGGTATGTGCCACCACTCAGACCCTTCCTGTGTCAGTTTCTCCGCTGCAAGGAGACGTGCAGCTTTCCTCCATTACAGCCTTCCACTTCAGAGTAGGGACACAACCATGAACAGACCCAGCGGGCTACACCTCTGAAACTTGTAGGGATCCATGTATCTCACTGAAATTGGTTCTAACCAGCAAGAAATGGCAGCAGGAATAAGAAAGATAGACAAGAAGACAAAAGCTGGGCTAGGTGGTTGCTGGTCTGCCTGATGGGCAAGACACAACAAAATGATCCTTTATTTATACTTGCGCAAAATTAGTAACAAGTGACAAAAGGTTGCCTAAGACTAACAGCAGACCTTAACCAGACAGGATGTTCATCCCAGGACTGAGGGAGATTGTTTGCTTTAGGCACTAAGGCCTAGTCCCGCCTACACACATTTGATCAATTTCCTAGCTTCCTGGCTCCCAACAGAATGTGCCAAACTAGTCTTTTCTCCTTTACTTGATTGTTATCAGCTATTCAGTCAGTGATAAAACACTAACACCGGCATGCAAATCTACCTCAAAAGGGGGATGGTAAGCCATGTACTGTTCCACCTTACGCTGCTGCACAGTTTCTAATAAGGCCTTTCAGATGGCACAAATAAAATGAGCAAGATTGTTTTTAAAGCTAAATTTAAATATTATACAAGACCAATATGATCCTGCTGTACACAATAATTTTATCGTCTGCATGATATAAACACTTAATACCAACAACCAAAGCTGTGACGTGGCTACATTGGGACAGTGTGGAGACACAAAGTAGCACAATGTATTGTGAACTATGTTCTAATATTTGACATAAGAAAGAAACAGAGGACCAGCCTGATAACTCAGTGGATTAAAGTGCCTGCTTCAGTAGAGCGCAAGGGCCAGGGTTTGATCCCTGGTGTGCTGCGCCGGCCCCACCCCCAGGGCGCACTGAGATGGCTACTGAGACTAGGCATGGTGGTGTGTGCCTGTATTCTCAGCACTTTGGGAGGCTGAAAATGGGAGAATCAGTACGAGTCCAATCTACATAGTGAGACCCTGTATCCCCTCTCCTAAGTGCAGAGAGAGAGAGAGAGAGACTGACTGACTGACTGACTGACCAGCAAATTGAAACGTCAATAAATCTAAACCTGTTCTTAGAAATATGGTTCTCTGGTTTCCTAGGTGCTTCCTGGGGGCACAGACCAAGGGCACAGGGCATAGATGTTTTTATTACAAGACTCATGAAACTCGAGATGAGGCTGCGCATGGGACTGCACACCTATAATCCCAGTGCTCAGGAGGCTGAGGTAGGAGGACTGCTGTGCAGTGCCGGCCTCGGCTACACAGTGAGCTCAATAGTAGCCTGAGGTGCACAGTGAGACCCTATCTCAAAAATAAAATAAATAATTAAATAAAATAAACAAAACGCAGAGATCAGATCACAGCCCAATATGCAACCTCACAAGGAATTCGTTACTATTTCTCCATTGTTTTACAAAGCACTTGTCCCATTTAAAAATAACCATTTGGACTTTGCCTTCCTTGTGAGCAGCTGAGCAATGTAATGAAAGTGCTACCATCCAGACAACTTCACAGCTGAACTGCTGGCAGGGTTTTGCTCCTGGAGTACTTGTGGTTTGACAGTTTATAGCAGTGATAATCTCTTACATCAAGTAAGCTATCAACCTGTTCAGCCACTGTGACACTTCTAGACATTTAGTTTTCACTGATTTATTTTGTCTTTACTGCTGTCTTTAAATAATTAAAGGCTAAATTTCCCATAATGAAAATATATCTTTCTTGTTTAAGCTCAAGTATAAAATACCTAGTGACTCAAAGTATCAACTGGGTGTAAAGATTACTAATGATTAAATATATTAGGCAATTCCAACAACAAATGTTAACCACTGACTAGTTACATTCATTTTAACAGTGCTTATATTGTTTTGATAAAGTCAAAGTGGATTTTAAAGTTTATGAATACAAAGACTTCCTGGGAAAATTAATAGATTTCATGTGAGACTTTATCCTACACAGGAGTTTTTCAGTATCAAATTAACTTTGACAGAGAAGAGATTTATTTGACATAAATTCCTAAGTTTTACAAATATTAATACTCATAATAAGGCTAAAGAAATATCCCTGGAAGAGACAGCTTCCCGGGGAGCACCCACTCACGGCCCCCCTCCTGTCCCTCTCTCACCTGTCCCTCTCTGGGACAGGAGCTTTCTTTCTCTCAATAAATATATTCTGTTCATTAAAAAAAAAAAGAAATGTCTATTAAAATTTAAAAAGTGGAGCTGGAGGTGTAGCTCAATGGGTGAGTGTCCGCCTAGCCAGTGCCAGGCTATTGACAGCACACACACAGCAAATGACACTCGGGTGAACTGACATATGCCAGTAATCATAAAGGACACAATGGCTTGCATTTGGGAAACAGGAAGGAGATTCTATAAGCCAGCCTCTTACCAGACTACCTAACTGAAGAGTATCTGGGGACGACCGGCAGGGCCCAGGGTTCACCTAGGCCAGTGGTGGCAGAACTATGGGCTGCTTAGGTAGCTGAAAGTTCTAGGTTGCCATCATTGACCTCATCTATCCTTTGCCTCAAACTGACTAACTTTTTTTTTTTTTTTTTGTATTTTAGGGAAGGGTCTACAGGGTATTCAAGGTCTCACTACTGGACCAGACTCACAGTGATCCACCTGTTTAGAGCCTCCCAAGAGCTGGGATTATAGGCGCACGTCACCACACCCAGTCTCTGAGGTTAATATTTTCTCCCCACTGACTATTGTGTGATCACGAGTATGGAATCCAGATTTGATTCTAACTAAAATAGGATGTGGTTGGTGAGTTTAAATAAATCAAGGGATTTTTTAAAATGTATTTGGTACAGGTTATCACTACTCCACAGCTCAAACTCACAGTGATCCCCGTTTTCAGTCTCCCCAGCACTGAGACTACAGGTGTGCACCACCAAGGCTGGACTCTGGGCCTTGGCAAGCTCAGTGTGCCCGAGGGCAGGGCCAAGAGCACCCGGGGCAGGGTCAGCACAGCATGTGGTGCCAGGGATCAAACCATGGTCCCCATGCACTTAGAACACTGAGCTATCTTGCCAGTCCTAAGCCAGGGATTTATAAGACCTGATTTGCTTTAAGGATCAAAGGTGCCATGAGGAAGAAAGGGCTTTGTAAACTCCAACCTGTAAAGCATGCTGCTGGCGTATTTTATTACCTTGACAGAGGGCAGGACCAAAGCTCAGGAAGGCCAACTAAAATCCAAGTGGGAGGGGCCCATTCTAAAATAGGGAGGCCTCAGTCTTCTCCCCAGCTTTCCTTATAATATTTAGAGTTAGGGAAGATGAGACTTGATGGAAGAAGGATTAAGATTTTGATCTTCAATATTTTTAAGTTTAGATTGTCCATTAGAAGTCTACAGGAAATGTTCAGCAGGAGGATCACTATGAGTTTGAGCTGAGTAATAGTGACATCCTGTACCAGAAATCGGGAATAGAAATGCAGACAAGACCCATAATAGCAGAGTATTTACTAGTAACAGTCCAAGCTAACCTTTATAGCATAGTTACTATGTTTCAGTTACCATTTGAAGTGTTTCATATGCATAAGCCCATTTGGCCTTCATCACAAGTTTAGGAGGTTAAGTCTTATGATTATCCCTATTGTACCTATGAAGAAACTGAGGCTTAAAGAAATAAGTAACTTGCCTAAAGACACAAAGCAAGTATGTATCAGATTCAGCTTTTCAACTTTAGGCAGTCTGACTTTGGAATTCTTGAAAGCTATGAAACTGATGGAGAATGAGTAGAGACACAATCGAGGATATAGCATTTCATTTTATTTTCCTGAGATCTATCAAGTGCCTGGCAAGGTTTCAGGCTCTGCAGATGCATATATGCTGCACTAGCTAAACTTTTTAAATATGCGATGTTTTTAAAACCTTCCATTGTAGGGACTGGGGAGACAGCGCAGTAGAATAAGTGCCTGCCTGGCAAGCACAAGGGCCTGAGTTCAGTCCCCGGTTCCGCGAAAAAAAGAAAAGAAAGGACAGATGTAATCATCATGTACTATAAAATGTACCAACACAAATGAAAGAAAAAGAAAAGAAAGAAACTTTCTGTGGTAGATAACCACTTGGGGGGTAGGGGTTGAGACAAGATCTCACTATGTAGTTCAGACTGGCCCTGAGCACACTATGCAGCCCAGGCTGGCCTCAAACTTGTGGCACTCCACTTGCCTCGGCCTCCTAAATGGCTGGGATTCAGGTGTGTGCCACCACACCTGGCTTTTATCATCATTTAGGAAATAAGGAGATAGGCTCAAAGAGATTAACTCAACCTAGGTCCTTCAGCTAGTAAGGGATAGAAGTAGGATTCAATTCAGATCCATCTTAGTTCAAAACTGATATTCTCCCAAGGAAATTCCATCACATACTACAACACATAGAACCTTGAGGACATTATTCTAAGTAAAATGCACCAATCATCATAGACAAATATTGCACGACTCCACTTACG
>PVKN010027685.1:0-13459 GCA_004027915.1 Capromys pilorides | reverse complement strand
TGTGCCAGTAAAAGCACCTTTATCTGGCTTTTTGGCAAGTCTAGGAAAGTTTATCGTTCTGGTATTTGGGGAAGATTATTATGCCTGCTTATATGGAAAAAGATCATTCGACTGTAAATGATACAGCAAGACGCTATCATGTTCTACAGCACACCCCATTGCACGATTCTGCTGGGATGGCCTTAATTACAAACATCCACATCAGCGATGAGCATTTATATGCTGATAATTGCAATATGAGGAGTTGTAGTCTTTCACAGTAAGTTGTGAGTGTTTCATTCAGGAGCACAAGTTAGCATCAAAAAGTGTGTCTGGCTGGCTTGGATGCTCAGAAAAAAAGTATTTTTGAATATGTTTTAAATAACAACAAGAGTATGTCTGATATTCTCACATCAAAAACAATAATGTTAAAGTTTATATGAATGAAATAAGGAAAACCAGCATGCTTCCTGTCCTGCCTTAGCACTCTCACCAATAAACAGAGAACCACACCTGCCAGTGGGACAAATGCTACTGTAGTCAGTGACAATCTATAGAAATGACGGAGACACTTAAAAGAAAAATTACTGTTATAAGACCAAGAGAAATCTTGGTCTAGGACCAGTAACTCAATAGTATAGCAAGAAAAAAGAAAAAGCCATCTTGATGGCATCAATATTTTTTATAATTATTCTAATCACAATACGGTTTCATTGAGAATAATCTTTGTTGCCAATATTTATTGGGTAATGATCACAAAGGCCGCTCAACTTTCTAAGTACTTTACATGGATTCTCCTTAAATTTTCATACACATACTAAATGTTTTGAAGCTACTAATGCCTGACTTTTATAATCAGATAAACTGAGGCCCAAAGAGGCATGGAAACCTTTCCTAAAATTATGGGGTGAGAGTGGAGTTTTTAATCCAATTTTTTCTGAGTCTCATATCTTGGGCTCTTTTCACTGGGTTGTAGAGTGGACACAGTTCTCTCCCCTTCACATAGTTATGGAGCCTTATTCATTGGTGTCACCCTAAGCCACACCACACTGGTGCAAACTGGTCACCAGAGTGTGGACACACTATCTACTGGGAGGTGACAGGTGTTGAGGGTCCAGGATGCAGTAATTTCAAAGACATGATTGACTCAAATAACTGGCTATTGGTCCTCTAAAGTAGATCAGGGTTAAAGTGGATGAGTGAATGTGTCCAGGGCCTGGATTACAAGTGAAGCAGGTGCACTATGCACCAGATACCACCTTGTCTGAGTCCAGTGAGACAGAGTGCTATGGTTTTTATCTAGGTGTTACCCCAAAGCTTCATGCACTTATGGGGTGGGCTTCTAGAGCCTGTGGTTAGTTCATGATCCTATGTTAGGATTATAGGTGTGAGTGCTACTGCAATTATGGGTGTGAGTGCTGTGCCCAGCGTGGGGTCTACGCCTGAATGCAACGTGAGGAAGGGAGAGAGGCTTGCTGTCTCTGCCACTGCTGCTACTGCTCTTTTCTTTGGCTCTTTGTTATTCTCCACCACCATGAACTGCTGCCCTCTGTCATGTGCCACTATACCATGAAGTCATTTGATTATAGAGTGAAACTTTCACAAACTGTGAGCCAAATATACCTCTCTTTCCTTAACTTTGGGTGCTGCATATTCTGTCCCAGCAATGAGGGAAAAGTAGCTGAGACACAGAAAATGTGTATACACTACAAATTACTAGAAATGGATTTCCTACATATATGTAGGCAGCAAGGGAATGTCTAGGATTTAGGGTGAGTGGGTGCCCTAAGGACCAGGGGTGCAGCCCACAGTGAATGGACTTTTGTCTGTTCCTACCTCACTTACACTACAGCCAAGAGACAGGGAAAGTGGCTCTCTATGGCTTCCATGTCCCAGAGGCAGCATGACATACTGGACTAAAGCAGTGAAGGACGCCATGTATCTGGGAAGGAATAAAGGAGAACCCAGGCCCCTCCATGCAGTCCTTCTGTGTCTCAGAGCACTGCATTCTCAGCACATTCTACAGCTAGTTTTGAAGAACTATAAGAAAGATGGTGCGGGAACTTGACTGCCCCAAGGTTACCTGGAGAACTGTCCTATGAGAGGCATCTTAGAAGCTCTGGTGTGGAGATGGACAAGGAGAGTTGGGATGGATCATGGGGTAGCTGCAACTTTGCACATAGGGGCATGGGAGCCACAGGAGCTGAGGTCACACAGATTCATAGCCTCTGAGAGGTACATATGCACTTGGTGCCTACTCTGCAATGCAGCACAACTATAGAGCTTTGCTCTGTGCCTGTGCTCTTCACACCAACAGATCAATGACTTCTATCACTCAACAGGCTCCAGTCAATAATAGATAAAAAGATAGATGATAGATAGATAGATAGATAGATAGATAGATAGATAGATAGATAGATGATAGACAGACGGACGGTAGATATCATATGATTCAAACTGACTGTAGCATTCGACATCACTGCATAATTCCATGAAGAGATTCATGGATACCCTTAGCAATGCTCTCAAGGAAAGCCGAAGCATGACCTTGACTAAGTGCATAATGTCTCTTCCATTTCCAAGAATTTATATTTGAGGTTCTTCTTTACCAGCTTTGGGTCCTGAGTCCTCCTGGCTTTTATAATGCCAAGACAGGAATATTCCATACACCTGGTCCTACAATTTGTATTATAGATCAAATGAGCCCAAAACTTCAGGGGTTAAACAAAATGGAAGGGTTTTTGTTGACAGTGAATGCAAAAGCCCAGGTGCCTTTGCTTTGGGACTTTGCTGTCAAGCTCCCCTCTGAGTAGTGGTCCAGGGATCAAGGCTCTTTCTGTCATAACACCAAGTTTTATCAGTTTAAAGTTGGTTAGCTTTGTGCTGGCCAGATAGCTCAGCAGACTAAAGTGCCTGCTTCAGCAGAGCTCACTAGCCGGGGTTCAATCCCTGGTGTGCCATGCCAGCCCCGCCCCTGGGGTGCACTGATATGGCAATTGAGACTGGGCATGGTGGTGTTTGCCTATAATCCCAGAACTTGGGAGGCTCAAAAACAGGAGATTCATAATGAGTCTGATTTGTGTAGTGAGACACTTTAGACTTTGCCCTAAACACATAAAAAAGGTTTGTCATTTTCATCTGAAGTTCAGCTCTAGTCCACAAACTGGTACCAGCATGGGAACCATTAATGCTCTACCATGAGGCAAGTACAAAAATTGGAACTGGGCATCCGCAGTCCCTGTAGTTGTCTAAGTTTTCCCAAGTATGTGATTTAGACTACTGAACCATCTGGCTGGCCCTACATCATTTTAGGTGCTGTCAAACACACTTGGTACAGTGACTTCATGGTGGTTAGTAGATTTAAGAAAATATGATTAGATAGAAGATTGATGGCTAAGGAAATTCTGCTCTTTATCCTGAGTCCTCATAACTTAACTGGCAGACTGGAGAAAGAAATGGGAAGTGGCCTATCAGAAGGTTTTGTGGTACCCATCCAGCAGAAATATGTCACTTCCATCTATTCCACTGGCCAAAATTTGATAATGGACCTGGCTCTATCTGCAGGGGAGGCAGGGAAATCTGAATGAATGTCCAGAGGAAAAATGGAAATGATGTGACACAGCCATCCGTCTTTAGTACACCTATTGCTCTATTTGCCACCTAGCATATAATTAAAGAATGTGAAGAAGAAATAGCTCCACCTCCAAGGGGTGGTACGGCTGTGTGGAGCACTCTTGCTGGAACCTCAACTTAGTCTTGTTCCTGTCTCCTCCCCACCTCACCTCTGTTACCTCTTATTGGTTCTTTGGGGGACTACAGATTCCTAAATACTTTTACATTTATGTTAGCTAGGGCTAGGTTCTGGGTTAGCAATTTTTAAAGCCTTGAAGTGATACTGCAGTTAACAGAGGAAAATGGAAAAAACAAAAAGGAGAGAAGGTGACACCTGGCTGGGAAGACTCTTTAAATGAATATATTATGACCCACTCAATTAGATTCAGAACTGACATTTGAACAAAGTCAGACCTATAGGTCATGAACTATTCTTTACCTTGAAATAAAACCAATGCTACAACTAACTGGAGCATTCAAACATCTCACTGAACAAATCAATGGCATTGACTGTGTGGAAAGATGTAAGTTGCTTTTGACAGGCAAAACTAAGAAAGAACATCTGAAAGGCAAAGGATTTCACCCAAATCAAGGTTTTGCATAATTTATCCTTAGGGACAGTCTTTACCAGAGGGGTCCCTAACCTTTGATTAATTTTTTTAAGATAAATTGAGTTTTTGGAATTTTCAAAGATATTTGATAAAACACAATCAGGCATTCATGAAAGCCACAGAAGAGATAAGACGTGCGCTGAGATGGCAGCCCGGCTTTCTGTAATCTCAGGACAACATGTATTTTTTTTTTCAGGAATCATAATATGTTGTATTACTTTTAAAAATATTAAATCATGAATGTTTGATACTTTAAAGCTTTGCAAAATGGTGATGTTAGCCTAAAGTAACTAAAGACACTGGTTCCAAAGGTAGAATGTTCCAGAATAAATGGAGTAGACAGAGCCACTGTGCCATGTTAGTAGCCCTGGCCTTGCTAGTCATGTTTAAGCTCATCTTGGTGGCCATCACCCCAAACCATAGGAAATTTCACTTAGATACTTCTATAGGATGCTCCAATCATCTCTGTTGGTGACAGAAAGTAACCAAGGGGTGATGGTGTTATTCCCTCTGCCTAATCCCACAATGACTGACTTTCTTCTTCAGATCTGTGGTTCTCTGGATGGAGGATCCAGGAAGAGGTGACAGTGTGAACTCTCCAGGGCCATATTTATTTTTTTATAGGGCTCAACCACACAGAGGCAGCCTGACTGACTTTCACATCTGAATGAAGAGCCTTTTCATTGCTGTCTCTTATTTCATTCCACTGAGTCTGTTTTGGTAATATCTTTTTCTTCCACTTGTTCTTGTCCTTTGTACTCTCATTTACTAAGTGTCAGGGTTGTAAGACAGGGTGCTACAAGCAGGAAGAGAGAGACGTGTTTTATTTGTTCCAAACAACTTAAAGTATAACAGATCCCAGAGTATTTAGATTGGAAAGATTTCACATGAATGTCAGATTTCTATAATTTTCAATGACTATGACAATACTGGGCCTATCTTCTTACATATTTCTGTCAGCTAAGGCCTGGAGGAAGCTGCCCCCTTTAGTGGAGCAGGTATGCTCCAGTTTAACAAAACACACCACATCGTTCTCTGTCAGTCTTATTGCTTGCTAAGCCCTCTGGGCAGCTGAGTTTGCAGGACTCAGAGACTGTACAAACAGAACGGAGTACTCAGATTTACCTAACACAAACTGACCTAATTGATGGTACCCAAAGAAAGTTCAGAGATGAGCTTTTCATGCCTATGTGCCAGCATGAGAAACGAAGACAAAGCTGTAGGGCAGGTAGCTACAGAGGAGGTAGGAAAGAGGGAGCCTGGCAGAATTCCATGAAGAAGCTGTCCTGCTGCCTAAGCTTTTATATGATTCCCATGATGCTATGAACAAATTCCCAGAAGTCCTGGCTCTCAGGAAATCATCTGCTAATTAGCTTCTTAGTCTTATACTACTACATTTTTCTATTCACAGATCTTTCAAACAAGTTTATAAAGTGATATATATATATATATATATATATATATGACACTATGTGTTAAAACCAATTGTGTAGACACAATCCCAACAACTCCACACCCCCCCCCCAAAAAAAAACATTGGCAGAGATTAATATAAATTCAAGACGCTAATTACCAGGCATATCTCATGATGAGATCTGTCTGGGTACATACATGTATATATACGCACACCATCATATGATTTCTCCAAATCATTTGATCATCAAAAAATTAAGGAACCAATTTAACTATGCCCCGATAGAGAATTTTTTTAGTCACCAGAAAAAAGAGTTTCCTACCAATGACAGGGAAATTCCAGGTCACCGGGAGAATAGTCAGATTTTCCTAACTGCTCTGTGTCTCTCTAGGAGTTCCAGTGCTTCTCATAGGGACAGTTGGTGGAGGGGAAAAGACATAAAACAGAGCGAGTTTATAAGGCAGTGGGGAGACTTGCACAACACCTAAGGCTACTTCCCTACTAATAAACCTCTGAGGCATAGAGAAAGACAGACATGAATTTACTTTTACAAAAACTTTGGAAATGGCAGATCAACCAGAAAAACAAAACTATTCCCTCTGCTTCTCCTGTCCCTCTGAATCTCACTCCACCAATCCACCAATCTAGACAGCTGTTGTTGCTGTTCTTTTTTAATCCAAAAACCTGCTCCTCTAGAAGTGCTCTTGG
This sequence comes from Capromys pilorides, assembly GCA_004027915.1. NCBI lineage: Eukaryota > Metazoa > Chordata > Mammalia > Rodentia > Capromyidae > Capromys > Capromys pilorides. Next base: position 7,135 of record PVKN010027685.1, on the reverse strand, counting down.
GAAGGGAGACATCCATTAAGCTGCCTTCCAGCACCTCCTCAGCCCAAATGATTAAATGCAGGAGTGGAAGGCTGGAGTGGACAAGTGGGAATTTTGTTCAAGGCCCAAGTGCCATATCGAATGCCAAAAATAAGCTATAGGAGGTTGGCAGATAAAATAAGGCTGATAATTAAGGCTCATATAACTTTTTCATGCATTAGCTATGATGCCTTACAATGCCCCAGAGGTGAGTAAAGTGGTCAAAACCTCCACTTTATTATTCTCTCTTTATGCCAGAGGTCCTTGTTGAACACTTATTATGTAGACAGTGCTGTGTGGGGAACTAAGATTGATAAGGCCACCATAACTGGAATTAATTCACAGCCCAGTGGGAAAAGAGAAGAGAGGCAAGGACTCAACATGGGGCACTGGCCTCTGGATAGGTAAGGAACACATTCGATCCCAAATACATAACACGTTCTGCCTCTGATTCCCACACTATACACACACACACACACACACACACACACAGGCATACACACAGGCACACAGGCATGCAGGTCTCTGAGCACCAAGGACCTCTTGCATTTCTATAAACTCGGGAAAGAAAAGAAAACTACTTCATTTTATGTTTTCCCTGTGTGAACTTGAACTCATGCCCTTAGGTCCAGCTAAGAGACAGTCCTGCCATTCCATGAGCTCAGAGCAGACTTCAGTTCTTCTGTGCTCTCCTTTCCCTGGGGTGCTTACAGTGTGCTTAGTTCAGACTGCTTGAACAAATTACCAGAGAATGGTTAGCAAGGCCAACATGTTTTTCTCACAGTTCCAGAGACCAGAAGTCCAATGTAAGAATGCTGACATAGTTGTTGCCTGACAAGTACTATCTTCCTGGTCACAGCCAGCCAACATCCCCTGTGTCCTCACATGAAACACCTCTGGCCCTCTGACCTCTTCTTACAGGAGCACTTATCCCATTAGGGGGGCCCCTTGTGATCTCTAAACGAAATCACCTCTCAAACGCATCCCCCATGTCATCACATCAGTATTAGCATTTCAACATGTGAACTTTGGTGGGAAACAAGTATTCAGCCAATTGCATGAGTTATGTCCCCCAAGGGAGTGCTAAATTCCCATCTTTTGGGGGCCTTTTAGATTTTTAAGAAGAGGCAGGCAGTCCCTGGGCTTCTCTGAGCAACTTCAAGGATAGGCAGATGTGGCTTTGTAGAGAGGCAAAAGAACACTGTCTCTTTAAACAGCATTACTTTCTCTATCTTTGAAGGTCTAGAGTGCCCTGAACATAATGCTTTCATTGAGTGTTACCAGAGGACTTCTGAGTAAATACACGAGGATGCACAGGGCAATGAGTGTGCTCAGTTCCTTTCTGAGATGTTCAAATGCTAAGTAGATAAGAGGATTCCAGGTACCAGGGGAGGGCGGACAAAGGGATCACTACTCCCTGCGGCCAAGAGCAGAGGATGAAGCAGAAGCACTTTGCTGGAGAAGCTTGTACAGGGATCACCTGCCGCAGACAACAGGTCCACAATCTAGACCTGGGCAGTGACCTCGTGTGAGAAAATGGTGACTTTTAAATTTTACCCTTCCTTGTTGACAAAAATTGATACTTACATGAAGTCGAACATTGCTCTACATATCTGTATGTGAGTCAGGCCTCTGTTGGGAGAAAAGAGTAATCTCACTGACCCACATAGGAAGTATGGGAAGAAGAGCTGATCTCCGAGTAGGAAATACACCCTTCCTGTACTCAACTGTGTGTACTTTTCCTACTTCCTGCTCTGCTTGGACCATTCTTTCTTCAGGCAGAAAGTAGCCTCTCCCGTTATCCTGCTAACCTGATATCACTTGTTTAATATTTTACTCAAATTGAGAAAGCCTCTATGTTACATTTTGCCCCTAAGTACATATCTCCATGATCAAGTCTATCCAACCACATAACAATGATGGATGCTTAGGGCCAACAGGATAGCTCAGGAGACTAAGTGCCTGCCTAGGCAAGTACAGGGATGGGGGTTGATCCCCAGCACCACATGTTATGCCAGCCCCACCCATGGGTGCACAGTCACTGAGACTGGGCACAGTGGCACACACCTATAATCCCAGCACTGAAAACAGGAGGATCACTATGAGTCTGAGCTGGGTAGTGAGACACTGTACACACACATAAAAATAAAAAATAATGATGTATGTTCTCTCTCTCTCTCTCTCTCTCTCTCTCTCTCTCTCTCTCTCTCTGTCTTTCTCTCTCTCCCCTATTAGACCTGCTGAAGTCCACATATCATTCAAACAAAACACCTGATGCATGATAAGCAGTCAAGAATCCCAGTAAATGAATGTATTTACATTCGTACACATCATATTTGAAAGACTGGCAAGACATCAGGAGAAAACGTTCAAATTGCAAGAAGTGTGCAGAACCCAATTTCAAAGGTGGAGCTTGAGCATGAGACTCATCAGTGTGGAGGTGATGGCTGGGTTTACGGAAACCGGTATAACTATAACAAGAAAGAGGAAAGAAGAAACGCCATCAGAGTTCAGAAATCTGTCTTCACCCATGTGGTATTGCTATAACAGAATACCACAGACTAGGAAATTTAGGAAGATCCTAGGTTTATTTGGCTCATGAATCAACCCTCTGGGAAACCTAAGAATATGGTGCAAGTATCTGACAGCATCCTTCACGGTCATCCTCCCATGGTGGACAGCATAAGGACAAGTGTGCACAAGAGACAGAGAGGACAGGGGAGCCGGGCTTCCCCCTCGTGTGACTGACCCACTACCACAATCACCTCACTCATGTATTGTGAGTAGAGTGTCCTCATGACTCAGTAGCTTTTGATAGATCCCAACTTCCAATGCTAAGGAGCTGGTAATTGAGTTTTAAGGTGAGTTTTGAAAGGGACCCCTAGGCTGTGCAGAACTGCCTAGTCAGTAGCAATTTAGTAATTAATAGGAAAAGGAAAGAGTGTGGTGTTTTGGAAAAACAATAAGGAAAATGTTCCAAGATGGAAATGCTCCACATGGCCAACATGGCAGCATTTTGCCAAGATTTTGCATAAAAGAAATATTTTCCTCACATAAGTCAGACAATAGGAAATCAAGGAATAAAACAGAGAAGAGTTGGTTTTCCTCCCCACCTGCAAAAAAATAAAAAAATAAAAAAAAAATAAAGAAGAAGAAGAGAAAGAAAGAAGAAAAAAATAAGGCAAAGAACAGATTTTAGGTGAAACCATGGGACAATAAGGGCAATTTTGGAGAAAGTGTTTTGGAGTCATCTCACTGTCAGATGAAGAAGATGAGATAAAGCAGATAAAGAAATCAACAAGACAGAAAAAACAAGAGAAGGCCCCAGCTCGCAGAGACCACAGAAAATGCTGAAATCCAGAGCTTAGAGTTAATGTAAAAGTAAATTGGAATATTCTGTACTCTGGACAAAGACTACACTGTTTTTAGAAAGAGGGGAACAATACTACATGAAGGGCAGGTGCTATGTCTAGAAGTTAAAGCAGGCTCTTGACTTCAAATTCTACCTGCCATAAAACAGCTATGAAGCCCTAGGTGAACATCTAGATTGTAACTCCCACAGTACGTTAAAAGCAGACTAAGATAGTGGCTTCTTCACTGAGTATGTCATCACAGTTATATGACATTTTCTCATCTCTCTGCCAAGAGACAAAATCTAGCCAAAATAAAGTGAAGAAGAAAATAGGCAGGTTGAGGGTCAAAGGTGTAGAGGGTCTAAGGTCTGCTGGAGAGCAGAGGTCACGCATTTCCTCGTGAAAGTGGTGAAGTAGACACAGCAGTGGGTTCTGAATGTATCCTGTGTCCCCAGGAACATGTCATGGACAGAATAACGCCCACTGCACTCAACAAAATGTGTACACTCAAATCATGAAACCTGTGACTATAGTGCCTTAATACCAAAAGGAACTTTGTCCATGGGATTAAATCAAGAACCCTGAGATGCAAAATTGACCCTGGCTTTTTTAGCAGGGCCCCAGGTCAGCACACGGTGCTAAGCGTTGACATAAGCAGAGGCTCAGCGCTGCTCTTTGAAAGTGCAGAACGAGCTGCGTCGAGGAATGCAGGCAGCTCTAGAAGCTGAGAAGAACGCAAGGATGTTGCCCTAAAGCCAGGAGGGGTGGGGGCCCAAAGGCACTTGAACTTTAACTTCGTAGGGCTCATTTCGACTCTAAGCTCCATACTAAGATACTACATTTGTGATGTTGGAAGCGTCTCGCTTTTGGTAACCAGTGGCAGCAACAATAACAGAGGCGCACGGCTGGCATCTCCAGCCAGCTTAGCCAAGGCAGCGGCAGCATAGACATCAGCCAGGCCAGCACACACTGGTGGCAGCGCTGAGGCAAATGAAACAACTCCGGAGTAAATAAGCTCTGGACTCCAAGCCAAAGCAGTCACAGCCGTGTTCTCCTCGGTTTCCTTAACCAGAGTCCAGCAGCTTGTCAGCGAAGCAGGATATTGTAACTAAACCGCAAATGACACCGTGGCATTGCTTTGTTCCTGGAAGCTTGATAAAAGCACTGCTAAATATGCCAGAGGGCTACAGAGGATCAAAATTTAGCCCGATCTCTTAACCAGAAGATAGGCAGCACGGACAGGCTACATTGTGGATTTCAAAGGACTTTTATGCATAAATGTGAGGGAGAAAACTCAGAATCTAAAACGTCAAAGAATCCAAGGCTGGGTAAGGTGGCCTTACGGTTTCCTGTGGAGCAGGCCTTTTGCTCGGTGAGCTGACCCCAGCGACGCACTGGCATGATCACACGGCAGAGCATGTAGGGCGCATGCGACCGTGGGCCTCCGAGGGTTAAAGATAAGAACTTCAGGTACAAGAGGACAGAACTGAGATTCAGATGACAAAAGCAGTGAGCCCAAGGATGCAAGCGATGGCAGAGGCCGAGTTCGATTTCTTGCTCTTTCTGGAGCGTTTTCTTCCTCTTCAGAATGGACTCTAAGACCATGGCGCACAACACCAAGCGGAACCACAGAATGACGCTGGGAGTCAGTGGGCAACAAACGCCTAGCGAAGGCTCTGTCCCTTGGCTTCCTCCTGCCCCGCTCTGCAAGGTGACTCCCAATAGCCAGGTGTGGTGCTAAATGCACCAAGTGGGGAATAAAAAGATCCGAAGCCACACTTGCAGGTGCCCAGGTCCCAGGAGCAGTGCTTTAAAGGTCAAAAGTGCTGTCCTGCCCCAAGGGAATTCTCCAGAGGATTTTACTGAAGGCTGTAGGGCACTTTACGAGTTACAACAGACTACAGTTGAATTAGAAGTTTCTACTGCTGATAAGAGTACATGATTGCAGCTGGGCGTGCTGGCGCATGTCTGTAATCCCAGCACTTGGGAGGCTGAGGCAGGAGGATCAGTGTGAGTTCGAGACCAGCCTAGGCTACAAAAGTGAGCTCAAGGCCAGCTGGAACTGCATAGCAAGACCCTGTCTCAAAAAGACAAAAAAAAAAAGAAAAAGAAAAAGAAAGAAAAGAAAAAACAGTTCATGAGCACAAATGGAAGGAAAGCAAGAATAGTTTTATTTTAGTTTATTTCATTTTGTTTGTTCGATGCAGGGTCCTGCTGTGCAGCTTGGACTCACAGTGATCTTCTTGTCTCAACCTCCATAGAGACTAGGATTACAGGCATGTGCCACCACACCCAGTTTCGGTGGCCAGCGTGGCACATCTGGGTTTCCAGGGTAAGCCAAACATGCAATCTGGGGTTCAAACCCAGGTCCTTGTGCTTGTTAGGCAGGTGCTTAGACCACCAAGCTATCTCCCTACCCTGAAATCAAGAATAGTAAAGCAAGCATCAAGTAGTGTGGCTAAAGTTCCCATGGGAACTATGACTTCCAATTGGTATCTTCAGTTTCTGGGACTCGGAATTCATTATGGTGAGACAGTGGTAGTTCTTTTGTGTTTTTTGTTTCTTTGTTTTGTTTTGTTTTAATGCAGTTCAGGCTGGTCTTGACCTCATTTTTGTAGCTCAGGCTGGTCTCAAACTCACACCCATCCTCCTGCCTCAGCCTCCCAAGTGCAGGGATCACAGGCGTGCGCCACCACATCCAGTGGCCGTGCGTTAGTGGAGACAGATACTGGCTCAGAATATGGCTTTGAAATAGTAAGAAACCGATATAGAAGATCTACTTAGCTCCTGCCAACTCACAGACTGTGTGTCTGTGGTCTAATTCTGCGCAGGCACAGCATACTAGAGCACCGTCCTTCCAACTCGAGGCGTCAGACCAATAACTTTGGTCTTGCAGCCTAACTCACTTTCTAGTGCTTAGAACATGAATAAACAACTTAATTTCTGTGTTTCCATGTCTTCTTATGAAAATGGGTACACAATGACTCACACATCAGAGTTGTTGCTTAGGGTGTGAAACAACAGATGTAAAATATTTATTCCATACTTGGGATAAATGAATCTTGGTTGGTAGTAGTAGTAGTCATGTGTTTCATGATACTTTTAAGTGAAGGCCTAAAAATCTCTCTAATAACATACGAGTACTGTCTATTCCTCAAAAGATAGCATTAGAGAAAACCTTGTACACTTATATGAGGTCAATAAAATCACATAATTTCTCTAGAGGGAATGAGCCACAATATTCTTCCCTAGGTAATGGTTTATTAATGATGATTTCCTTGAAATGCGTTAAGAGCAGATTCAAGAGAAAAAGAGAGAATGAGAATTTACTCAGCACTGGAGCTTCAATTAATCAACTTCTATTTCTGTAAATAGCCCTAAGTGAAAGAATCAAGCTATTATGTTGTGTAGATGAATGATCAGCAAAGGCTCAGAAACTCATCTGTCATGGTCTAGTTTTGCTGCCTGACAAGAATAATGAAGCTGGCATATTCTGAATTCATAAAAAGTCTGGGTTGGTTTACATAAAATCCACATTTAATTAGAACAGAACCAGCAGAGAGATTGAATGCCTCCCTGGCTTACTAGGGGAGCTGCAGGTTTCCCATCTGTCCTCAGATGTAAGAGGTGACGCCTGCTTGTAGAAGGCTTTTCAGAGCCAACTAATTGTATAGCTCCTGCACTGAGGTAGAGACACTTTTTCACCAGGAGTAGAATGTGTTTCGGAGAAAGCTGTTCTTGTTATTCAACAAGCCCGAAACAAT
>PVKN010027684.1:0-13465 GCA_004027915.1 Capromys pilorides | reverse complement strand
CGTCATATTGAAAAAGGAGTCTTTGTGCTTTTATATGTACCTGAGCAGAACAGAAACTGCTAATTCTAATACAAAAAGATGAACCGATGCCTTCTACATGGCAAACAGTGGGCTAGACCTTGAACAGTCAAACAGGATTAAGACAGAGCGTGCATCCTCCAGGTGCTATAATCTAGTAGAGGAAATGGAAAAGTAAGCATGACGGCATGTAAAAATGCAATGTAAGACAAGTTCAAGGATCTTTAAAAACACAAAAGAATATGTGTTTCTTGCAGGGGGTAACACTGAGTTGAATTGTCAAGGGTAAGCAAGAATTAGCCTAAAACATCTGTGGTGATTAGGAAGGGTTGGATGAAAGGAAAAAAAAAAAGACAAATAGTTATACACATATCTATACATACATACTATAGAATTAAAAAAATCAAGAACTTGAGAGTGGGAATTCTGTTGCAAATAGACATTGTAGGACTTTCTGGACAGGATTCCAAAGAGAACATTTGGACACATTATAGAAAGCATGAAGTATTGCTAGGTTATAAAGAAAGATAAACTCGAGGCTTTTATAGGTAAATGGATGCAACTAGAGACCATGCTCATACGTGGAAAAAAAATCAGACCCACATGTGTGAACATTAGATTGTCTCCCCAGTGTAAGAAAGAGTCCATAAGATCTAAAAGGTACAATAAGATATCGTGAAATGGAAAGAAACTGCTCACCATGGAAAGAAACAATTGTCCCCCCTCCAAAGCCTCATGTAGTCATGAGATGACTTTAAGAGTTTGTGACTAATTCATAATCTGATACCTGGATTGTGGATGTGAGTACTTCTGGGATTATGGATGTGGGCGCCACACCCACAATAGCATAGTCTGGATGCCAGGAAGCGAGGTTTGCTCTCTGCCCCCACCTCTGCTGCTGCTGTTACTGCTTCTCCCCTTTCACTCTTGCTGTTTTGCTGTTTTCAGTCACCATGAACAGTTGTCTGTGTGCCACTCTGCCTTGGAGTCAGCCAAGTATGAACTAAAACTTCCACAAGCTATGAGCTAAATAAATCTTTCCTTCCTTAATTTGGGACATGGAGTATTTTGTCCCAGCAATGAGAGAAAAGTAACCAAGACACCAAGGTAGTTGCACTACTAGCTGCTATTAGTACATTGAAAGAAACAGTCATTGTCTATATTGTTTGATCGATCTTCCATGCCTGTGTCTGGCAATCCGAGCCACTACTATGAAGATAACAATATGCAGTATAATAACCGTTGCTAATTTTCTATCACTATTTTGAAATCTCTATTTTTATTGTTGTCTATTATCTTTAAAATAAAAAGCTATCTTTACTCCAATAATTAAATAACATTACAAGTTGAGCATGCCTTGTTGAAAAAGTCAAAATCCAAAATATCCCAAAAGCTGAAACTGTTTGACACCATGCGATGACACAAATGGAAAATTCCATACCTGGCCTCATGTGACACACAAGGTCACAGTCCAAATGCAGGGATACTAAAAATACTGCATGCAATTACCTTCAGATCATGCGTATAGTGTGGGTATGAAACATAAATGAATTTGTTTAAACTTAAGTTCCATTCCAAGTATCTCCTTAGATATATACAAATATTCCAAAAGCTGCAGAAAAAAAATCCAAACCTCACAGCACTTCCATTATCAAGGGCGGGCAAGATGGCTCAGTGGTCTGAAGCACCTGCTTAGACAAACTTAGGCAACCGCAGGGACTGCGGTTGGATCCCCAGCACCACATGCTGCGCCAGCACCACCCCCAGGGCAGGCTGAGCTGGCCATTTAAAAAAAAAAAGCAAAAAAAGTAAACAGTACATTCCCAAGTATGTCAGGTAAGGGATATTGAACTTCTATATTTATACATGTTCTGACGCTTTCAAACATTTGCATGTGTCATTTTATGTTTTGTTAGCCCTGTGGAGGAAGAAAGAGCAAGCACTATGGTCCCCATCTTATGGACATGAAACATAAAATTCAGGAGAAAGAGAGACCTTGTCGGAAGTTACGCACCTGTCACCGGATGATGCTGAGATTGGAAGTCAGGGTTAGATAGTCCAGGGCTTATCATGCCGCCTCTACTTTGCATGTTCTGTTCAGATTTATTTAGCTCTTTGTATCTTTTGTAAGTACATGTTCTATAATTATGGATTTGTGAAATTCCAAAAAAGAGACTGATTTTTTTTTTGTCTTGAAGTTGACCATGAAGACAGGAAGCGAAATTATACTCGTACTCAGACACGACTGCTTTGGTGATTTTCATGTTCCCCAGAATGAATAATTTTTGTTGTTTTTCCTCCATCATTAAAAGAATATAAGATCGGATTTCAGGAAACACAGTGATTGTCGTGGGAAAGCCTCCTAAAGGACATGCGGGCTGTTGTTATTCTCTTCTCAAGCATGAAAGTGTCTCTAGAGACCCAAGAGAAACGCAGAACCGCAACAAAGATGGGGAAAACAAATTGATAGAGTCAGAGACGGCCACAGACCCGTAAATAGCTTTTCATATTGCTTCTGTTTCCGTTTGGATTTATCCTTCAGTTTTGCAAATTGATAGGGAGAAAAAAAAAATCTAGTTTTAGTTCAGCATTTTACTCTTCCATTAAAGACCAAAGAATAAGTTACATTCAAAAGCGTTCCTTTGGGTTACTTTGCTAAAAACTACAAAACACCTTGATTTTTCCCTGAAAAGAGACGCATAGTCATGCTGCGGCCTTGGGAGCAGGCTCACAGGCGGGTGTGTGACTTCCTCTGCACAGAGGTTTTGATATTTTCATAAAGAACCTCTTTTTGGCTCTTTAAGCATTTGCCTTTTGTTTTGTTTTATTGAATTAGACCGCAAAGCACTCAGGCATGACGCTCTTTGTCGCCTCTAACGGGGCTTGCATTGAGTCCGCATACCTATAGGCCCAGTTTGCCTTTATTAATCTATACTTTTATTCTATTGGAAAAGGAGAGCTCTAACTTATTATGCAAAAGGACGAGCCACTTCTACAAACCACTGGCATGCCGGTACGCTTCAGTGCAGGTTTGTGTCCCAGGCTTAGGGCTAGCTTCTTGACAGCATTAAACCAAGGGAAAAAATGAAATAATATTGTGATTTTTCATGGTGGATTATTCTACAACCGTGAAAAAAGCAAGCCAGTATTTCAGTTTTTATTTCTTGAAATATAAACACATCATGATGTAAAGATTTCTAGCCCTGCAGAAGCAAGATTCTGCATACATAGGACCTCAAAATGCAAATGGCACTATTATTTCACCACCTGTCATTCACTTGGGTGGGACCGCCCATGACCAAGGTACATTGTCTTGCGTGCCAAAGGGTTGATCCGAATGGTCACAAAATTTTCCTCTGGGGGGCAAAAACAACCGCTTTTCTCAAATACTATGGACAGAAGTATAAAATGAGCAACAAAATAATCAAAAATGTCAGCACAAGACTTTATCTATTGTTTATTACAGTCTAGTCTTTCTCTGGTGTTCTACATTTGAAGCAGGATAATTCATTAATATGTCCTGAATATGCTTGCCTCAGCCACAGAAAGTTATTATCCATCGTTTTAAGCTTTCCTACTTTGTTTTAATTCAGGGCATTTTCTTTCATGTGAACGGTTGGTTCATCTGTTCCACAAGTATTTGCTGCAATGAGCTAAAGGTATCCTTCTCAGAATTCATATATTGAAATTTTAACCCCTAACATGATGGTTTTTGGTGCCGGGGCTTTTGAAGGTGATTCAGCCATGCAGTGGAGCTGTCATGAATGGGATCCCTGAAGAGACATGGGAAGCTCTTTGAGCCTCCCCACAACTGCATAAAGTAATGGGAAGGCAGCCATCTCTGAGCCAGGAAAAGCCAGGGCCATAAGAGACACCCAATCTGCTGGCACCTTGATCTTGGACCTCCCAGCACCAGAACTGTGAAAACCACTTGCCTGCTATTGAAGCTACATGGTCTCCGGTAATTTGTTACACAGCCTTCCTGACTAAGACACTCCCTGACTGCCTCCTCTGCACCAGCAAGGAGAGTTTCCTTTTTCAACAGCTCCAAAAGTGTCCTAAGGGTGGCTGTACACTTGACACACAGTCCCAATCCCAGAATCATCCCTCTGACCTGTGAAGCAGCTGCTGTTCCTAAGCAGGAAAAGCAGTTTCTGTTCCCAGAAGCCAGGGACACAGCCAGTGCACCTGAGCCAACTAAGGGAAGGTGAGGGACAGGGGGATCCCCTGGAGGAGGGGTTCTGACACGACAGAGCAACGTGAGTGAGAGCTGTGCCGGCAAAGACCACAGCTGTCTACTCCAAGACATGGGTCCCTGGGTCAAAGACTTCACACGCTTGTCCTGTTTTGGGTAAGCTTTATGGTGTCTTCAACTTGTGCCTGTGTTGAGTGTGTGGACTGTCTTTGGTATCTCCTTCCGTGGTGAACACTTCACTCTGATCCTGCTCGGCTTGTATCTGAGATCCCATCTCCCTGTGGCCTGTCCTCCTCCATCTCTTCCTTATCTTTCCTACTAGGGAGAAATGTCTTGCACCAATATCTCCCTCCTCTCTTTGTGTTACCCTCCTTCTCTAGGTCCATCCCATCTAACCTAGAAGGGGATGAAAACCAAGACCTTTATTCCTCCCTACTGTTTCAAAAAGCTTAAATAACAACACGTTGTTCTGTTCCACAGACACAAATGTGGTGATAGTATTTGATTTTCTCACTCTTTATTCACACTACATGCAGATGATAGATTGCTCTGTCCATCATATCTACCAATTCTCTTCAATCTCAGAAGCACAAAACTGTGGGCCTCTGACTGTACATAACCTTGCATTCATTTTGCACATGATTAAATGTTTCCTGCTTCTTGCAATTGAGTTCCATTTCTCAGTCTGATTTCTGTAATTGGTCCCAAATCTTAAAAGAGTTCTGGTCACCATTTGGTGTTTGAGAGCCCCATGGGCATTTTCTGCTAGCAATCATTCTACCATCTCTGAGTCTGGTGTATAGAGGGATGCGTATGCGTCCCTAATTGCTTTTATTTTTAATGGGAATTTGATGAGGAAAGTTTTCATCTTTTCCAAGAAGATTCATAAAAATCAGTCCTTGTCCAAGAATTATGCTCAGAAAATTTAAGTCTTTTTAAGATAGATTGGCTGGGACATGAGTTTTGTCCATTCTTTTATTGTTAAATAAAAATTCAATAATGCCACCTCTCTGTGCATTTCTCTAATATAATAATCAATACCAATACCTTTACTGATATTTACTTAATATAATAATCAATAACAATACTGTTTGTTTATTTGATGTCATTGACCAAGATGGAACACCAAATCCATGTGTTTTATCTACCCTGTATATATGCTAAGAAGATGTCCACCATCAAGATCTCCCTTCTTTTTTTTACTTCATACTCCTAGCCCTGAACAGAGAATCCCTTTCTCTCTCTACCTTTGAAGGTGATGAGATTAAATTGCCATTTACAGAAAATAACCAGTATTACCTGAACCTATTCCTACATTATTCTAGGTCCTATGAAAAAAGTAAGACATATGCAATAAGATAATTGCATATGGAGCTACAGTATGATTTAGCTCTACATTTCATACAACTGAATGCTACCTCAGAGAATTCCATAGCCTTGTGGTTGAATGCATCATGATGAGTTCGTTGTATAATAACATGGTTGTTCCTGGTTGAAATACTTCCATATAATATTTCAAAGACCTAGCTCCTTCCATCCTGCAGATCCATCTCCTAGAACCTCCCAATCTTCTGTATTCAGTCTGCATACAGGAAAAGAGCACAGGTGGCCGTACATTTTAATCACTCAAGCCTGGAATAAGGGTTATCACTTCCACTTTTTTCTTTTCTTCTTGTGGCTAAACTCATTCTCACAGTCCCACCTAGCTGCATAACAAAGCAAGATAAGAGCATGATCTTCCTAAATACCCAGTAGAGAGAGTGGATTTGAATTTTTGAAATGGACTGAAGGATTCTAGTTTTCACTAGTATGTCCTGCCAGTACCTCAGTCTTGAGTTTCTCAGAATTCCAAGAAAAAGACAAGGTGAAAGACTATTCACACAGTGAGAAGGGAGAGGTCTTTAGGGGCTTCATGAATCAGGGAACATGAAGAGCTGGAACAAGGAACAGCAGGCATTGGACGGAGGACTGCGAGGACACCTTTCTAACAGTTGTACAGAGTTCATGCCAAGAAAAGGAGAACAATACGCATGGCTGAGGGGACCAGCATGTATGCACCTGACAAAGACCACTGACTCCACCACACTAAACATATGTGTTCTTTGCCCTAGAATCCCTCGGTCTACTGGGAAGGCCCAGTATACTTTATCATCTTTTTCAAAGTGATCTCTAAATCTCAGCAGACATTTCAAGTGGAGAGTGTTAGCATTACCTGGAGGATGTCCCTCATTAATTTTGAGTTATATAAAGAACAACTGAGGGCTAAAGATCTAACTCAGTGGGAAAGCGCTTGCCTGGCATGTGTGAGGCCCTGAGTTCAATCTCCAGCATCTCCAGAGAAAAAGAACAAATCGAAAGCAAAGCACAAATTCTAAGAGAGCAGTATTAACCTAAGTAACCATTTCACTTGTAAAGTAAATCACTTGTCTTTGTGATACAACAAAACTAAGAAGTCAATAAGAGTCAGATGCTCCAGTTGGGGCTGTACAGGCATGGTTAATTAAATGTCTTGCCCAGAGACCTGGAATTACAGAAAAATCAAAGTAGAAATAAAACCAATCATTCTCCTTTTGGTTCAACTTCTAAATAGTCCCATAGTTAGGGGGCTGCTGCTCTAATCGAATTTTCCTGTCAAATTAGACATTCCTGAGGGTTAACTCACATGTGGTCCCTATAGCAGTCCTTTGGGTATGTGCTTTTGAACCTTGTTTGGAAAGATTCTCTGGTTGCCATGGGAACAAATCTCTATCTGTTCTATGTTCCCATGTGCTCTAATACTCACTTTGTTGAAATGAGAGCTACTTCTTCAACTCCAATCTCCTGCATACAGAACACAAATGAGAACTGTCCTGACCTCTTGTAGAAATTGCAGAGCAATGGTTATTTACCTTTAAGGGACCTGGAATAATATTAAAATCCCAAAGGGAGCTACAACTCTCATTTGCCCTTTCAGAAAAATGCACATGAACAAATAGAAGAAGTTTCAATGATATGTGAGAGAAGCAATCCTGAGAACCTCTTATAATTTAAAATTCCTATTTTCTAGCATCAATTTCCATTAGAATACTACAGACTTCCATGTAGCAGCATGATATACTGGTTAAAAAAATATCTCTCTCACCAGCTCAAATTTTCCCATCTTACAAATGTGAAAAATAATGCATTTAAGCAACTGATGATGGTCATTGACCTCTAGGAACTGGTAGAGTAGGTATAGGAGCCATGAGGTCAACACCTGAAGGCTTTGTTCACACACACAACCACAGTGACACGCTGCTCCTGCTCTCCACTGCCATTCTAGTAACACATCCCTTATACTAAATGCACACATTTACACACATACATAGCACTGTTGCCTATTTTCAAAAGCTTGCAAAGTGTGTGATTGAAGACTGTGGTCTTTCCTCTCCTACTCCAAGCCAGGCTCCTGGGTTTCTTCTGTTAATTAATAAACCATTCCAATGCTAATCCCTTTATCTCTCTGCTTGAGACCTCCTGCATCTCGGGTCATACATCAAGATAGAGTCTTCCAGCACTGGGCAGGTTTTACGCTCTCTAGCCATGGTTCCTTTTTTTGTATTTGTTGCAGTTCTGGAGTCCCTAAGGTTTGCCAGAGGCAACCTGTAAGTTATGGCAAGAAAGACTAAATTCAAAGGCCTTTTAGTGCAAGTTAAAAAAGGTCTTCTTTAGCTCTCAATTGAAATTTCTTCTTTTTGGTTTTATATAAGAACAATGCTTAGAGCTTCTGGAAAAATGACAGAGCAGTGAACAGCTAAATAAGAGCTTCAAGATTTGGTGCCTGTTATGATTTGTGTCTAGTTGTCCTCCCAAAGCCTCATGCAGTCATGAGGCTGAGACTTCTAGAGTGTGAGATTAACTCATGATCCACTGGGATTAAGGGTAATACACTGGAATTCTAGGTTTTAGTACTGCTGGGATTACGAGTGTGAGTGCTACACCCAACCTGGGGCAGAGAGCCTGAATGCAATATAAGAGAGACAGAGAGACACTCTCTCTGTTGCCATTGTTGATGTTCCACCTCCATGAACTTCTGTCCTCTGCCATGTGCCTCTCTGTCTTGGATCCAGTCAAGTATGGATTGAAACCTCCAGTAACTGTGAGCTAAATAAACCTTTCCTTCCTTCATTTTGGGTGTCAGGTATTCATTCCAGCAACAAGAGTAACTGGGAAAGAATTTGGGGTCACAGGAGTGGGGCCATTGCTGTGGTGAAATCTGACCATGTGGATTGCAAGTTTTTGGGAATGGCTTATGGGAAGAAATAGGAAATGTTTGGAGAGACTGTCTACTTGTGAAGACCTGGAACAACTTCAGCTTTTCTGTAGGGGAAATTCTGGTCAGAGGTCAGACCAGAAGACTGTCAGGAAGCCTGCTTATAAAGTCCAGGCTGGGAGGTTGGGAAGAAGGCCTGCATTAGTTGTTGGACTCCAGATGATTTGGCCCAAAGACTGTCTGAATTTTGCTCATGTCCAGAGACTTTGCCTGAGGTTGAGTTTAATCATGGCAGACTGATTAATATTGGGATGGTGGCATGGTTGTTATTGGGGACTTTTAGCAAGATTTGTGCTAAAAATCAAGAGCAAAGAGCCAAGCAGAATGATTTAAAATGTGAGATTAGTTGGAAATGAAGCACCAGGAACATTGTGGACTGCAAAGATAGAACTGAGAGGATCTCCACTGTGGGGAAGGAACCAGAAAATGAAAAAGATGACCTGAGGGCATCACTGAAGGCAGCAGGTCTCCACCCTTTGAAGCCTCAGAATTGCAAGGGAGAGAGACTTTGCCTTGAGGAGAAAGCCACAGAGCCGCATGTTCCAGAATGGTGGCAACAGTCATACCAGGTTCCAAAATGGTGCTAGCATGGAGAATTTGTTCCTCAGAATCAGGGTGAGAGTGCTCAGCGATGCAGGCACTCGACTGCTACAACCAAGAGAGAAGAAAGCCTGGTCACTGTTCCACCTGGCAGCAGACCCTGGCATCATCCACGTGGCATTGGTTTTAAGTGCTTGCAGAATACAGGAGTTCAGAGGTTAAGAAGGTTTCCACCTCAGCTTCAGAAGGAGGACTGGAAGTCCAGGCAGGCTGCCACTAAGAGGGTAGTGTGTGAAGCAGAGTGAGAAGTCAATTCAGTGGAAACCCCAGAAGTTTGGAAAAGCCAGAAATGTGGATCGTCTCAGGGGGACTACAAGGAGGGAGCAAAGCTGGTCTAAGAGAGAAGCCATGGGAACTACCACCACAAATGCCATGTAAGACCTTTGGAGCTCGCAACTCAGTGCAGACTTCTTCACTTGTTCCTGTTGGAACTATGGGATTTAATGTTTGCCCTGCTAGATTTTGGACTTGTGTCGGTACCAGTGTTTTGCATTTCCCCCATTGTTTGCAACTTTTGAAATGGTAATGTTTATCTTGTACCTTTAAATGTTGAATGTGTTTAACTTTTCTTTTGTAAGGCGGCTCATAGTTAAGAGGTTGCCTGGGATCTTGCAGGAGATGGCACTTGGGACTTTTTAGCAATGCTGAAACTGTTGGGGCTTTGGCAACCGCTATCAGTTGACTAAAATGTCTTTTGCAAAGGGATGTGCATGAGACTTTGGGGGTCCAGGGGTGGAATATTATGATTTGTGTTTAGTTGTCTCCCCAAAGCCTCATGCAATCATGGGTCAGGGACTTCTAGAGTTGGAGATTAACTCATGATCCACTGGGATTATGGGTCTTAGTACTGCTGGGATTATGGGTGTGAGTGCTACGCCCAACCTGGGGCAGAGAGCCTGAATGCAATATAGGAGAGACAGAGAGACAGACTCTCTCTCTCTCTGCTGTCAATGTTGCTGTTCCACCTCCATGAACTGCTGCCCTCTGCCATGTGCCTCTCTGTCTTGGAGCCAGTCAAGTATGAATCTGAAACCTCCAGTAACTGTGAGCTAAATAAACCTTTCCTTCCTTCATTCTGGGTGTCAGGTATTCATCCCATCAATGAGAAAACAGTAACTGAGACAGTTCCCAGACACTGGAATAGAGCAACCTGAGGAAGAGAAGAGGTAAGTGAGTCCCTGGGATTGTCAAGGATCTGAACTGAGGAGTAAAGCCTGTGGGGAGAGCAAAGAGAGGGACCTTAGAGCAGAAGGAGGAGGGGGCGAGCGCCACTTCTGCTAGGAGCCCAGGCTCACTGCACAGGAGACAGCCCTCAACCCTGCATGTGCACAGTGACAGCTGAGGACCCCTTGGCCTCCACAAAGAAACCCACCCTTGGGACACAGCAGTGGGCACAGCAGACAGCAATGGATGGCAAGTCATGTCATGTAAATGAGGGTGATTGGCCAATTGATACTTTGTGAGGGTCTTTGGGTTTTTTATTTATTTTTCTTTTATTTTTATTCATTTTAAGAAGAAAAAAAGATAAAATAACAATGAAACACTTTCAAACCAAGTTAGTAGGATGGTTACAATAATTAATACAATGCACATTTTTTTCTTCAAAAAAGTTATTCAGAGGACAAGATGCAGACCTGAAATCTTATCTAAATAATATTAATACAAACTTTTATTCTCAATGAACTAAGAGAAAGTAGCTGTACATCTATCCTTACTCTCTTGTGTATACATATATATATTTTTTCCTTTTTTTCTTTTTAAAGTTTCTAATAGTAGGAGAAAATATCAAACCATGTCTTATAAGTAGATTGTAAGTCAAAGATACAGTATGAATCATAAAACAAAAATTATAAATGAATAATATTCAGAAAATTAATTAGATATTAATTAACTAAAAATGAAATATTTCAAAACAATATTCCAAAATTCAAATCCAATCATGAGTCCGACTTAGAGTCCAGAATGTTGTGCATCATATGTACGAATCAGTAATCCATTCAGAGTGCTTGCAATTGGTTCTGTCTACAGGGTGAATACCAGTTGGTATTTTGGAGGGGCCAACTGACCTGGGATGCAGAGCAGCTGCACGTTGGCTCCATCTAGTGGCTCCTGGTGTTAGTGTAAGGCAGAGCCAAGTTCAATCCTGCAGGAGGTCAAGGAGCTGAGTTGAAGCTGGTAGGAGGCACATGGGGTGCTGCAGGCTGAACAAACTGGGCTCCAGTCTCACAGCCAGAAACCAGCCTAAACTTCAGTGGAACGAAAGGGGTAGGCTTGCTGGGATTATCCACTACACGGCCATAAATCCATGTCTGGCTTGACTGGATGTGGCACTTGTCTATCTACTCTATCAGTGACAGCAGAAATACTCTCTGAAGTGCACTTTTTTCTTACTCTTTTCTTCATTGTTGTTCTTTTTATATGACTATGAACATTGTTTCTAGTTTTGTCATTGTGTTCTGTTCTTGTTTTTATTTCTCCCTTCTCAGAGCCAGTGAGATAGCTCAGTAGACTAAGCATCTGCTTAGGCAAGCTCAGAGACCACAGTTCAATCCCTGGCACCACCTTCCACTCCCCACCTGCAGGTGCACTGAGCCAGTCACTGAGACCAGGAGTGGTGATGCAAGCCTATAATCCCAGCACTGGGGAGACTGAAAACAAAGATCACTATGAGTCTAAGCTGTGTGGTGAGACCCTATACCAAATACATAAACAAATAAAAATTTTATTTTGGACAAGGTCTCAATAGGCATCTTGGACTCACAGTGATCCTCCTGTTTTCAGCCTCTTCAGGGCTGGGATTACAGGCATGTGCCATCATGCCTGGACTTGGCCCTTGGCTCAGAGCGCACCAGAGGCAGGGCTGGCATGGCATGTGGGACTGGGGCTTAAACCACAGTTCCTGCACTTGCCAAAGCAGATGCTTAGTCCACTGATCTATCTTTCCAGATCTATTTCTCTATTTTTCTCCCAACTCTTTTTCAAACTTTCTCCCCTAAGGGTAAAACTTTCATATTTAGGTCATAGTTAGTGTACACAATTTTCTGGTTCATTCCAGTTTTTTTTTTTTACGTAAGTACAAATCTCATTTATTTGACTAAAGATTACAAATTAATATTTACCACAGTTTGTCATTCTCTAGCTGTGTTTTATGCTATCGTTTCGCTAATCATAGTGCTTTAGCCATGGTGACATAACTGTTCTAATCAATTCTTCTTCCTTGAATGCCAAAACTGAGACTGCATGAAGGTCATAGTCATAGTTTGAGGTTTTTAAAGGAAACAATAGAATACAAGACACATTTTATAAGATCATTTTATAGTGAAGCACCTAAAGAATCATATACAAAGAGTGGAGAAAGTCTGGCAATACACTAAAGACCAAAGAATCTGGCTAAGAATATGGATCCTAATATCCTGCATGAGTCCAGCTGAAAATCTAGAGCCCATATCAATGCCTCCCACAAGTCCAACTGGAGACCTAGAGCCCACAACAATGTCTTATACAGGCCTTCATGGATCTGTGCGGGGAAGGCCAACAGTCAGTGGTTACAGATAAAAAGTCTATGCCAGAAGGATGAAGGATCTGTGCTAGCAAGCTGGCGGATCTGCACTGGAGCCAGGAAGCAACATCCAAGGTAAGAACTGGAGCTCCTCTGAACAAAAGTACCACAGCCATCCTCAGAAACAGTGAGGTCTCAAGTTCCACTAATGATAAAGAAAGCTGAGTCCTCATCAAGAAAGCCAACATAGAAAGCTTCTCCAAGAGGTTGAGCAGTGCACCATCTTCCCTCTGGAGCTGGAAAATAATGCTCAAGGTGAGGACCAGAGCCTCCCCAAAGTGAACTGTAGCCATTCTAAATGACAACAATGTCCCAAGCTCCTCCTCCCATGAGAACCACCACGTTCAACAGGAAAGCCAGTATGACAAGGTCTCCCACAAGAGTAGTCCAAGAGAACCAGCAGCTTCCAAAAGCTTCCCTAATTCTGCCTCTTATGCTGCTGGAAACAATCCTCAGGTGGGCCTCCCACACCCAGCATCAACTAGCTCAGTTCAGCTGAGTGTAACAAATTGGCCACCAGTTAACAGCCCACCACAGTTATAAACAATACTACAGACCAATACCAAAAACTAAGGTTTAAGCCAAATAGGCAACAACTTCTCTTCCCTAATAAATTGAAGAGATAGTATCTTGCAATAGACTCAAAGCCCAAAAGGTGTCTATACATGGAGGATATCTCTGAGAAGTAGTCCTTTCCTAAGTGTTCTCTATACTAGCAATGAAGTTTCCTGCCATGAGCAATGCAATTTACAAGCATCAACCCAGGAATTAAACTGAGAGAGAAAGAGAGAGAGAGAGACAT
>PVKN010027683.1:0-13465 GCA_004027915.1 Capromys pilorides | reverse complement strand
TCCTATTTAGAGGTCAAAAGTATATTGGAGAAAATGAAAAATATTCTAAATGAATGTTCTTGTACTCCTCCAGGGAAACAATCACTTGTAGAACTGAGATGAAGGTTCCTGATGGAAGCTGTGAAATGATTTGTTCCATGTATATCTCACCTAAAGCTGGAAATGTAAAAAATTCTCCCAAAAAAGTAAATAAATAAAAAATAAAATAGAAAAAAAAGTAATAAAAATAAAAATAAAAACATCCCCAGCCTCCCATGGCATGAAGTTTCTGAACCACTGCAGCCTGTCAAAGTCTGGAATGCAGACTGTGGTAGAAAGACTATACTCCCTCCTGCCCACTTACCTGGGCTTTTGTTTGTTTTGCCCACAAAGTAATGTGTCACCAAAAAAAAAAAAAAAAAAGGTATAAACCTGTAAGAAGAAATTTTTTTCAAAAACATTACTATAAAGTGAAAGGGAAATTATTACTCTGATCATAAGGTATACCACATCACACTATTTAGGGGCATGTTTTTCTTTTTCTCTTTCATAGGGGAGATAAAGCAAACCTAGAAGGAACTAGGTAGCAGTGGAAAAGTAGCTAACCAGACGGTGGATGACACAAAGTCTTACCCTGTGGCTGCATGTTCTCAGGAGGGGACACAAGGCTCAGGCAAAGGCTCAGGAGTTCACATTCTCATTACAGTGAGATTTTAAACTCTCAAGTCCTTGCACTAAATGCCTCTTAGTAAAATTTCCACAGAAGTGTCTACTTCTTCCACCAAGTCCTAACTTAAGTGTTTTATCTTCCTTCTGTAGTAAATGCACATAAGAAAACAGGTCTGTGACTGTAAGAAAATCATAAATGCCCCCAATATCATAGCACAGTGGACACTATGATCTGATTGGTCATTTCCCAAAATTCACGCTAAAATAGCACTCAACCTGAGAGTATCAACAGGTAGGACCTTCAGGAGTCTTACTAAGTTATCCAGGTGGGACTCAAACTTGCAATTCTCCTCAGTCTCCCCGAAGTGTTGGGATTAAAGGGATAAACTGCCATCCATGCCCAGTAATCCCCATTGTTTATATATTACTCAAAGTACCCAGTACTCAGTTCTAGCAGCCTGACCAGACTTAGGCAATCACTACTTCTCAATGGGCCAGAGCACTTAAGTGAGACACAATATAGTCCAATGGAATTTCCCGAAGGGAATATGGAGGCTTGAGAAGAGTTTTACCTGTAGCCTGAGTGCTGATGCTTGCTTGTGGGAGGATAGCAAAGTCAGGAGGGAAAAGTACATGGTGGATGGGTAAGGATGGGTGGTAAGGACGGATGCAAATATGCCACTTATTTTTCTAAGCCTCATTTCCCATCTCTAAAGTGACTACAGTAGTGGGAAGACCCATCTTGTGCACTGTTAAGAGATGTACTAGAGCATTTAATGATTGTAAGCTCAGTAGCAATTAGGAAAATATTTGCCCTACACCCTAAAAAATTAAAGGCAGGCCCAAGGATTCAGCTCTACCTTCCAGCTAATTTGCTGGTTTTTCATATTTTTTCATATGTTCACTAGGTTTTCATATTTAGGTTCTAAAATATCAGTATGAAAGCTATCAAACTTTATTTAAAAGAACATAAAAATAGGAAGATCAAACTATGTAATTTTACCATTTCAAATAAAATGGTGATTCTTTATATTACAAAACTTATTTCAAATATTAAGTTTTAACTTTCTTCCTCATATCCTTTACTCTTTAATCCACAGACAAAATGCACAGAAGACTAGACACACACACACACACACACACACACACAGCAAGTTCTATCCAAGCATTTCAGACACAATGTAGTTTAACATAGTCTAAGACTAAAAAGCAATTTTTACAAAATTTATTGGTACATTTGTGACATTAAATTTAGTATGGGAAGTCAGTACAATTACATATTGCACCATTTTTTAAATTTATACATTTGGTAGAGGGTCTCACTACGCAGCTCAGACTCATGGTGATTCTCCTGTTTTCAGCCTCCGCAGCACTGGGATTACAGGTATGAGCCACCACCCCAGACTGAATCCTGGCTCAGCGCGCCCCAAGGGCGGAACTGGTGCAGCATTTGGGACCAGGGATAGAACCTTGGTCCCTGTGCTTGCCAAAGCAGGCGCTTTGTCTGCTGAGCTATCTCGCCACTTCCACATTACATCTTAATCCTTAAAATGTACTTTTTTAGAGCCTTCAGCAATAGACTGATAAAGGACAAACTATCTTTTAAAGCATACATACATCTTCCACCCTTTTTTTTTAAATTTTGTTTGCTTGTCACAAGGTCTTAAGTCACTTGTAAATCTCCTACCTCAGCCTCCCAGAATGCTAAAGTTAGCACTTTTTCACCATATTTTATGTATCTATTGTTTCCTAGAATACTGCCCTCATAATTGAGAGGGCATGAAAGGCTGGTATGATCATTATTTTAATTTTTTTTCATCTTTTATTTTGGTATCCAGAGTCAAACTCAGGACCTCACACTTGTCATGCAGGTACAGTGCCACTGAGATAAACCCTGCCCCTCACAACTGTTATTTTTCAGGCAAGAAATAGCAAATAGAAACTCAGTCATTAGTTTCCTAATGCTACTATAACAAATTACTTATAACTTAACAGCTTAGAACAATATAAATCCATTCTCTTAGCAGTTCTGCTAACAGAAGAATCAGTGAGCTGACTTGAGTATTGGGAAGGCTGATCCTTCCTGGAGGCTCATGTTCATTGGTCCTCTTCAGCTTCTGGAAGCTCCTAGAATTCCTGGCTCCAAAATCCTGCCTCATCCCAACCTCTGCTCCTGATTCCACACTTTTTGCCTTCAATTTTCCTTCTCTCTGTCTCTGACAATGAGCCTTACGAATACACTGAGCCTCTCTAGATAATTCAGGATATCTTCCATATGAAGATCTCTAATGTAAACATATTGACAAAGTCTGTTGTTGTCTGTTGGAAGATTTTTCTCTTTTTTTGCCATATTAGAACACATTTATAGGTTCTGAGGATCAGTATGTATACTTGGGGGGCATAATTCTTTTGGTCACAAATTATAACAAAAAATACAGTGATTAACACATTAATTCAAGACCCATACATCACTTGATAACTGTACTATCATTAACAAAAACAGAGATGACAAACAAGCAAAAAATCTAGAGAAAAATCTAGTAAATACAATTCAGAGGCAAGTTTCACATTATAGAAAGCACAAGTTTTTTAAATTTATTTTTATTATTTTTTACAATAGTCAATACATTACATAATGTTGTCTTCATTGTAGTCACTCAGAGTACAAGATGTAGGTATAATTTCCTGTCCAAACCTCATTAGTACAGATCTTTCTTTTTACTGCACAAAGAGAAAGCAGCTGTATATTTAGTCCAATAGTCAATAACAGTACTGGATTATCAGCTCATCTAGCATTATTGGGGGCTGTTGACTTAAACCTTTTACAACTCAGCATATTAATATGGATTTGTTTTTCATACCTATGGTTAAACTTTTCTGCTGGATGGTTAAGACCAAGATAAAACAAGACCTATGTTACAAAGAATATGTAACTTGTATCTGACAAGGTTAGTCAGGTCCCCTCAGGGTTTATCTTGGAACCATGTACTGTGATTTGCAACACTTTTGTCAGTGTCAGCCATCTGGATGAATCATGGCCAATGCTCGACCGTTTTGCTCTCTGTGGAATCCTGAGAGAATGTTTTCTCTTTAGGTGACTCTCCTTAGGCACACTCTACATCATCGATCACTTTCCTCTGCAGCCCCAAAATCTCCTGGAAGAGGAAATTTGGGACTCCACTGAATTATATGCTGTTATAGTACAGGTTCTTCTATGTCCTGTGTTTTCACTGATCTTGAAGGGCCAGAGCCAAAACACTGGCTATACTTGTATCCCTTCTTTTCCTCTGTTTGGACTGCCAACTTAAGTTGTTAACCATCCAGAAAAGAAGCTTAATGATATTATTCCCTATAACTTAGGCACTTGAGCTTAACATTATTATCTTTCTGAATATCAAACACCTTAGACATAACATGAAATAGGTATTTTCCATCAATTGTTGATATTCTAAACTTTAAAACCCCTACAGAATATTTTAAAAAGAACAAATACACATTGTTACACAGATATTTTTTAACTTAACCATTTACAAAATTGTAGGATCACATTTGCATGGCCTTTTTTCTTTATCTCATATTCTATTGGCTTTTTTATTTCTTTCTTTTATTTTTTAACAAACATTTACTTGAGAGCGAGTACAGCAATAAGCAATATTACATTAGAAGTAGTGCATAATTAGAAGACCATACCGATAGGCATTCCACACACGGTTTTAGTATTACACATTGCTACCCTCAATGTATTTTCTTGCTTCATAGATATCAGTATATATAGTTAGTCAGGGTGTAAATTTTACCAATTACTTGCTGGTTTCAAAAACCTGTTGGAGAATTTTAGGACCACTGTCTTAACCATCTTTTGTGTATGTGTATGGTTTTGTCCCTATCATGTTTCCCAGTTTCTCTCCTCTCTCTTCATTGTTTAATCCTTAAATTCTCGCTTTCCATTTAACTATCTTATACCTTCCCATTTTTATTTCTTCCTTTGAGTTCTTACATTAGGGAGCCTATATGATATTTACACATGTAGGCCTGGTTTATTTCACTTATGTGTATTTGTTCAAGATATGTCCACTTACATATGAAGGCTTTGAGTTTATCATTCTTTACAGCACATTAATATTCCATTGTATAAAAACTACACATCTTCTTCAACCATACTTCAGGTGGCAGGCACTTTGGTTGTTTCCAAGATTTGGCTATCACAAATTGTGCTACTATAAATATAGGTGCACAAATATCACTATGGTATGATGCTTTCAGTTCTTCTGGGAAGATATCCAGTCAGGGGATAGCTGGATTGAATGGGATTTCCAGTCCTAGTTTTTAAAGGAGTCTCCCCACTGATTTCCAGTTGTACCAGTCTGCATTCCTACAAGCAGTAGAGAAGTGTTCCTTTTTCCCCACAGCCTCTCCAACATTTGTTGTTGGCTGATTTCTTTATGGTAGCTATTCTTACTGGGGTGAGATGGTATCTACGTGTTGTTTTAATTTGCATTTCATGATAGTGATATGGAGGATTTCTTCATGTATTTATAAGTTTCTAGTATTTCTTCCTCTGAGAAGTGTGTGTTAACCTTAGATGCCCATTTCTGGATTGGGTCTTTAAATTTTGGGGCCCTAATGCTTTTTAGTTCTAGAAAGCACAAGTTTTAAAAAAATTAAATACTAACACTTTCAACTTTTAGCACCAGTTAACAAAATCAAACCTCATTACAACAAAGC
Organism: Capromys pilorides; assembly: GCA_004027915.1. Classification (NCBI taxonomy): domain Eukaryota; kingdom Metazoa; phylum Chordata; class Mammalia; order Rodentia; family Capromyidae; genus Capromys; species Capromys pilorides. The sequence goes on along the minus strand of PVKN010027683.1, from coordinate 8,092 downwards.
AGTCTCTTGATTCTGCAACTTTAGCTTTTTCCTATCAAAAGATGTCTCCATTATTTGTTTGTTTTCGTTTTATACCTGGAATCAAACTGAGGACCTTGGGCTTGCCAGGCAGGTGCTATGCCACTGAGCTATATCTTTAGCAACAACAGAATTTAATCTCCCTGAAAACAATTCTCTTGTCTTCAATGAATTTTAAAAATGCACTGGAGGCAGGAAGGCAGATTTAATTTAGGGGATATATCTGTGATTTACATAAGCACAATTTTTTCCTGACCAACTGGGGAACCACTCCAAAAGTACAGAAAAAATAAACGTGCATTCTCACTTACTGACCAAACCATACATACTGAGTTGTTTATGAAATCATTTCATTCATTTGACATTTTTCATATAACAGCCTCTTACAAAAATTAAAGATTCTAGAAAAAGACAATTTCTGAAAAAATCCACAAAGCTTGGGTGAATAAAAATCTGTGATCAGGGCTGGAGAGATAGCTCAGTGGCATAAGAGCCTGCCTGGCAAGCACAAAGTTCTGAGTTCAATCCCCTATTCTGCAAAAAGATAAATAATAAAAAATAAAAATCCATGATCAATGAAACTATTTTTACACGGAAGATTTAGCAATGAAGGAGACTGCTGCAATCTACAGTTTATAGAAAGTCAGAATTGCCCACACTTGAGGGACCAGAGGGCCAGTTCCTGGCTATAATGTTGCTGCTAATGGAGCCCTAATATAACTTCCTGCCTCTGAAGCAGAGTTGGTAATTCAAACTGCATTAGTCACTAGAGCTCAGACAGAACATTTTAAATCAAAGGAATGTTTTCCTCTTAAAACAAGAAACTGGGGCAGCACAACTCAATTTCTATAACTATTCCAATTACTGAGTTTGGGGAAATGTTAAAAATCATGAAAATCCAAACCTTTTAACTTCACATTAGAGTCTAGATTTCATTACAAGTTTCAGAGTGTCTTGAAACAGTCAATGTGTCATTCAAGATTCCCTTGCCAAGTCTAATAAAGTCTAAATAAAGTACATAACAAAAAATAAGCATACAGTTAAGAGCAATTGATGAATTAACCTTAGCATTGGTTCTAAGCACAAGTTATTTATACAAGATTATTCTTAGGCAAATTAAATTCTCATCTGGAACTATAATCCCTGAAATCACATTGTCTAAATGTTGAAATCTAAGTATCAAGTTCATTACTAGTCAAGTTTCCAGTTTGCATACCCATGTATTTCATTAGCTTTCCGCCTCCAACTTGAAAAAATAGTCTGTCTCTAAACTACTAAAGTATTTCACCCATATTTGCAGACCATGATAGCAATATGGGCAACTTGACTTGAATAAAAACCACTTAGCAGATCAGAAAAGCTCTGTGTCTATGGATTATTAGCACATAGGCCACAACCTAAAAAGGGAAGAACGATCCAGTGTGGGTGGCACCAACCACTATGCTTATAGCCTGGATGGAATGAAAAAGGAAAGAGGAAGGAAGTCTTCCCCCTTTCTCTGTAGAGGAGCTCTGGTATTTGCCACTGCTTCTAGATGTTGACCTCCAGTTCCTTCAGGCTTCTAGTACAGTTTATTCAACTTTCTTACACAGACCCTTCTGCTTTCCAAAACAGAAGCATATTGGTTTCTGCATTGAGCTCCAGGTCTCAATCTTTACCTGGCTCCCCACTCCTCCAGTTCTCTATTATCCCAGCTCTGTAAGCCTACCTAGCAAATCCTTTGTATGGTCAATATTGTATATTAAATCTGCTCCTCTAGTGAACATTAATACACAGATCATATATCCAACCACAAAGGTAACAATGATACTTGTACTTTCTTGGGGATTCCTAACATACTATCATACTAAAGAAGTTTAGAATTTAATACGGTATAAGGCCAATAAAGAAAATATTCTTCAAAATATTTTGTCAAAAGATTTGCTTCAGATAAAATAAAAACATTCAAATGGTTGCTTACTGTCTTTCAAGTTCTATCATAATACCTGTTTCAGAATGCACCACTTCTATACAAACCTCTCTGGACCCATATCACAGCCTTCTGCAAAACATTCACTTCACTTTCAGTCCCTACAATGGAGTTTCGATCCCAGTCCAGCTCCATGGTATATAACTGAATCTGACTGTGACCATCTCTGCATGGAGGCCCCATGGAGTGAGCCCACTTGAACTCAGTGTTTGATATAAGTGAGCACCAAGATACGCTGAATGAGAATAGCGAAAGCAAGTCTACTCTCTGTATTGTTTCTGATTTATAAGTTTTATTTTACAAGTAAATCCTTTGTAAAGATAGACATTCTGGTCAAGCCTGGTCTGATGCAGACCTCAGTGTCAAGAACATTTAACACAGTACAAAGCAGGCCTCCTTAGCTAACAGCACAACCTGTTCACAGAGGAAACTGTCTAGTCACCAGCATTCTCCACCAAGCCTCTGGAAGACCAGTGAGCAGCCAGCAGAAGCAAATAACATCCAGGGCAAGAATCACTTGGCAGCCTACTATAGTCTGCTTCTGTAGGACTGAAAAGATTATCTCACTATACAAGGACCACCCCTGACCCCCACCATGAAAAGCTCTCTTAGTGAATCTCAGTGACCAGACTCATTCTAAGAAGGACAAGACAAACTTGTGGGGAGTAACTGACATGCTGCAGTTGCTTCAAGCCTCTTGTCTGAAGCCACCTAAGCTGTATCACGAAGAAACAAATCAGAGAGTCCAAAAAGATGTTTTCTTAATCATTTGAAGGCAACCTGGATGCACAGCACAAGAACACAACAAACTCCAGGTTTTCACACTTAGTTACACGCTGGAATTACTTCAGTATTGGACATCAAGTTACAAACTAGGAAGATAATGATTTCAGATATTTTTGCATTTTACAGTCCTCTATTATACCCAGTAGTGGTTAAGAAGAGCAAAACCATACTACATTTCACTTGTCCTTACATGTGTGTTCCTGATCCAAAATAGGAAGGTCCAATTAATTCTCTGCTACTCCTATTTGTTCCATAAAGCATATAACACCTTGACTACATTACAACAGTTGACCTACCTCTTAAGACAATTCATATATGTCTCTTACCAATTCAAATATATACATCAACTTCTTTTTTTAATGTATTTTGGTACAAGGTCTCCCTACACAGCTCAGACTCATAGTGACTCTGTTTTCAGCCTCCCTAGCACTGAGATTACGGGCATGCATCACCACACCTGGATTCAATCCTGGCTCAGCACACCCCCGGGGGCAGGGCCAGCACAGCACTCAGGACTAGGGATCATACCCTGGTTCCTGTACTTGCCAAAGCAGGTGCTTAGTCCACTGAGCTATCTCATCAACTCCTGCATCAACTCTTAAACACAGGAATATCTCACTGTAACGTGTTTGACCATTTTGCCCTTAGAACACAACTCTGTGTCATCCTTTACCATTACAGTCATAAACATGAGTCACGGCTCACTGCTCTAAGTTAGACACAAAGTTGCTAAAGACACAGAGATAAGCATCATTACAAATCATGTAACAGTCCATACATAACTTCAGATCATTCTTTGGATCTTAAGTATCTCTGAAAACCTCCATGTTGGAAGCTTTGTCCCCAGCTGAAGGCACAGGAGGCAGGGCCTAAATGGAACAAGCAGGCAACTGGGGACCGTGCGTCTGAAGGGCACATTCTTCCTCACCAGCTACCAAAAGGTGAAGAGTTCTAGCTGCTGCACCCTCTCTGCCACGTCCTGCCTCACCACAGGCCCAGAAAGAACAAGGCAAAGTGTCCAGACTGAAAGCCACTGAAAGCATGAATTAAAATAAATCATTCCAGGCTGGGGAGAATGCTCAGCAGTCTAAGTGCCTGCCTGACAAGCATAAGGACCCAGGTTTAATCCCTGGTATCACATGCCATGCCAACCCTGGAACCACAGGTGCTCTCTGCCAGCCACTCAACTGGTTGTGGTGGCATATACGTGTAATCTCAGCACTGGAGAGGCTGAGATGGGATGTTCATTACAAGTCTGAGCTGAGTAGGGAGACCTGTACCAAATACATACATATATATATATATATATATATATATATATATATATATATATATGATTTCTTTAAAAAATGTTTTAATAAAATAAATTCTCTTTCTCTGGGTTGTTTTACTCAGTTATTTTATCACAAAACACTAACACACTAGTTACTTATGCTCTCACATTCAAAAAATCCTCTGAAAGTGCTAGATAAACAAGACAGGTTTTTCTTGTTAAAGAAATCAGAAAGAAACCTGTTGCAGGTTGTTCCCTACCAGTGGGGAATGTTTCTTCTATCAAAATAAACGAAATCTTTATCAGGGATCCAACTGACCTTTTCTTCACTTAAAATCCAGCAAATCATACTGAAATGGCCTTCAAATGTGAGCAACACACTCTATAAAAGCCACTGATCTAAATCAAGATCAAGCTTTCACATACTACATCATCCACACCATCTTTTCAAGGCACTCAGTGTTTAATAAATAACTCAATTTAGAAATAAAAGAAGCAGTCTTTATCTTTAAAATAGGGGATTCCCTCAAAATAGTTCATTTTTCTCAAGTGACTTATTCTGCAGCTGAGAGTAGTCTGTATCCCTTTACTACAAAACAAAATACATCACCTCCTAAATATGAAGAAAAAAAAAGCTGATAATGCTGCAGCCTCACCAGGCAGAACAAGAGAGAGAAAAGACCAAATGCAGCTTCAGGTCTCCCATGAACTAACTTTCTGTTTTCACCTAGGTCCATACATAAACAAGCCTGATCATGTGTCAGTTAAATACAGAAGTCAAACTGCTTATTGTGCAGCACCTTCCCCATGATTTATACAGCAAAAGCAGCCTCACCATACCAAGAGGGCTTTCACAGTACTACCTGGTATAATTGAATCTGACTTTGCTACTTACTTTTAGAGAACTCGTACTGTCAAGAGAACCAACTGAGACACACACTGCAGGTGTGAAGGACCCCACAAATGGTAACTTTTTTCCTGCTACCCAGTAAATGTCAACTCTCAAACCCTTGTCCACTTTGAAGGTCCTTTGCCAGAATTTGAGACCGTTCTTGGGCTTTGCATTTTCCTTCATTTCAGGCAAATCCTTCTGTCCAACATACTCATCCCTCATCCTCTTTTTCAAATCTAGGACACCCTCAAAACTGTTGCTCTCTCAAGCAGTCAAGGACCTAAATGCAGCTTTTGCTTTAAAAAAAAATGATGCTTCACCTGGGCCTACAGAGACACAGTAAGTAAAAGTACAAAAAGGTTGACCTTTGCTAAGCAAAGGTGGCTCAAGTCCTTCTCCGCTCTGTTTAATGGCATGTTAGTCACAGTCATTTAAGGAATGTCTAAAAGTAGCAAATCAAGGTTTATTAGCTGTAACTTACTTGGCCTCGCTCATCACATTTTAAGACGGTGGACACCAGGGTAAAAGATTTACAGGAACACTGAGTTACCTCCAGACGCCTCCACTGTCCTAAACCTATAGTGACCTTGGATTCCAGCAAACCTTCAGGGCTGAAATCACTTCTCAATTCACAGGGATTCCTCTAGAGCTATAAAACCAGGAATGACATAATGACCCACCTGACCCCAGCCCACCACAGCATGCAATCAAAGTGACCTCTGATCTTTCACAGAGACCAGAGGACCCTCTGCAGGATCAGCTATCCAAGCAGAGTCCTTCCCTATTTTCTCTGTCCTTTGTAAAAGGGCCAGCTTGATTTTTGGCAACTTCATACGCTATGGAGTCCTTACTATTTTCTCTTTTTTTCCAATTAAAGCTTTTGCCTGTGAATTTATGCTGTTTGCTTTAAGCTTTAATTTCCATTGTCATTAAAGTAAAAACCTGTGCTAGTTGGAGACAATGCTTGCTAATTATCTTTACTGTGTCCTGTGGTTAAAATATAGACATCTAACTTCACTCTACCTCTAACAGGTCAAAGTGCTCTATTATAACTGTAACCTGTGTTACATCAATGTGCTGTCCCAATCCCTTCCCAAACAAGTCTTATAATTTCAGGACTTGTCAGGCATAGCTTGCATCTGGAGAATGTACTAGATCAATCACCAAAAAAGAATGAAATAATTTACTCAGTACATCTTAAAAATATAATGTCAAACTTGTCAGGTAAAACAGAAAATACGTAAGCTAGTTTTTAATTCAATACCATGATGTTTAAGTTTATCTTTAAAAACTATATCAAGAAGGAAAGTTTTTTAAGAATGGTTGAGCACCCACAGGGCCATAAGGTTGAGAAATAATTTTGAAAGCTTCAATTGTGAGGTGAGACTCCAAAACACAAATTTTTCCTTGCATTATTTCAAAGGAGTAGAAATGCCTAAAATATAAACTTTCTCATTTGAACCCAACTCCTCTGCATTATCTACAAGGAATTAAGACAACACCATGAGTTTCCAACTGTTCTGTCAATGGCTTGAGTCAGTATAGCATTTTTCAAAACCTTATCTATTCATGCAATCCACACCCCAGAAAAAGAATTCCATTGGGCCTTGATAGAAAGCATAATTTAAATACATTTGCTGTTCACTGCTTTGAACACTCAGAACTCCATGAAACACTGATGCTCCACAAAACCAAGAATTCTCTTACAAGAAAGTATAGTATCAAGTTTCACATGAAACTAGAAACTTAAGTTGCTAAAAATACTTGCTTATTTGTTGGTTTTAAGACTTCCATCTGATTTCTCCGTGGTTATGCCCTCTGAGTTGGTCACAATGGTAATGTGTTTTGACCACATGCACTTTCTCTAGTCCTGTCTAATAGCATATTCCACATCCATGGTGGTACAGGACAGGTGCATGCTCTGTGGCTAAGGGTAGTTATAAGCAAGTTACAGTCATAGATGTCTCATCTGTAACATTAGCTATTGTTTTACTGTGAGAAACTCTGTGAGAGAAACTTATTATGAACAAGGGAATTTGAAGAGTTCACTAAGAGATTTCTCATTGTCCCATGAGAACGTTCAGAAAACAGATGTGTATCTGCTTCCTTTCTAAGTTAGTGAGAAGATGGTCTGGGGCCTAAGCTAGCCACAGATAGGCATTGGAGTCTCAAAAGCTAGCTGCATACACACACCACAACAACCCTCCAAGATCTAGTCAAAAATGTAGGGACAGAACCCAGGAGTTTGTGGTATAACACAGGTGATGCCGAAACTATTCAAGTTTGACCCTTGGGAGGCTGAGGCAGGAGGATCAGTGCGAGTTCGAGACCAGCCTGGGCTACAAAAGTGAGCTCAAGACCAGCTTGAGCTGCATAGTGAGACCCTGTCTCAAAAAAAAAAAAAAAAAAAAACTAAAGAATAAAACTTCCCTCAGCCTCAGTTTCCACACCTATGACACATCAGCCCATACAGACAATAAAATGGTGCTGTTTTCTATAAATATGAAGTACATCCTGGCATGTGAGTTGAGATGTGAATGCCTGGAATGTGCCATGAGAACTGGGAGGAGTGGCAGCAGCTGAGGGAATACAAGCCAGCTAAGGAATCCAATCTGAAGGAAATTCAAGGCACCTAAAATTGGTTCCACTGGTTTTATATTCTTGGCAAGACTTGGCCAAACAACTGCATTAGTTTCTACTCTGTATCTCTGATTGCCCTTATGTCTTTTAATAATTATCACTGTTCCTAATTCATGATAATTAAGATAGGGACTTAACAGCAGGTAATTAGAGCAATTACACAATTTGCTTCTGAATTATAATGGCACAGATTCCTCATAAAAATGGACTGTACACCAAGAACTGTTTTCCGAAATGGAGCTCAACAGGTTCTCCCCACATCCAGGGAAAAGTAGATCTTTCACATTACCTCTCCTTCAACTCCTAGCCCGCCTTACCAAGAGAGAAAGGAACACCAACCTTTTATGACTACTGCTCAGCTTCACTGGAAAGGTACAATACCTAACTTATGATCCTCACCTCTCCCAAGCCAAAGTATTACCTAAGCTGAATTCCCTATATTCCTCTAACTCAAGGGATTCAAGGGTAAGACCCTCATATAGATGGCCCAGAAACCTAAATTATCCAAAATCAG